>JAWPHD010002489.1:0-254732 GCA_037043455.1 Cyrtodaria siliqua
TTTAACCCTACAAAACAAACATATACTTGGCATTCAAATACACGACCGAGCAGTTTTTTGCCGACTAGATTATTTTTTAATCTCAAGCAGTCTTATGGATTGCATTACTCGAGCAGGACATTCGCAGTAGCCATATATCTGATCACTCAATATCTAGCATTAATATACAACTGCAAAGGAGTCCTGGATACTTTAAACTGAACTCAAGTTTATTACTCGATAATGAATATCGAACAACATTAAAACGTGGAATAAATGAAACGTTAGAATTTAATAAAGAGGAGCAAACCCAAACACTATATGGGAACTTGGTTAAAGGTACTATCAGAAATAACACTATTCAATATGCAACAAAGAAAAAGAAATTGGAGGATGAAAGCTGTAAACCAATTCAAAGTGAAATTGGTTAGAACACACATTTTCAGAGTTCAACGAAACCCAAATTTTAGAACAAATATATATAAAACGAGTATTTAGAAAGTGGAGAAAACAATATTTAAACTACTCATTAGTTTTGAAAACACAGAGCAGATAAGAAAAGTGATGAACATATTAAACATTGATGGATACGTCAATATTTTTCAAAAAAAAAAATAACATAAAAAAAAAATATTCAAAAATATAAAAAAAAAATAAAAAAAAAATTATAAAAAAAAAAATAAGAAAAATAAAAATACATAAAAAAAAAAAGAAAAAAACATAATAAAATAATAAAAATAAAACAAAAAATAAATAAATATAAAATAAAAATAAAAAAAAAAAAAATAACAAAAAACATATCTAAATAACAAAATAAATAACTAAAAAAAAATTAAAAAATAAATCAAAATATTACAACATAAAAAAAAAAAAAACAAAAATAAAAAATAAATTATAACATAACTAATCATAAAAAATAAAATAACAATAATACATAAAAAAAAAAAAATCAAATAAAATAGATAAAACAAATAAATAACATATAAAAAAAAAAAAAAAATAAAAAAATAAAAATAAAAACTAAAAAAAATAAAATAAAATTATAAAATAAAAAAAATACAAAAAAAAAAATAAAAAATAATTAATAAAAAAGAAAAAAAAAAAAAATAAAATAAATATTCAAAAAAATAAAAATAACAAAAAAAAAATAAAAAAAAAAAAATAAACAATAAAAGAAAAAAATAAATAATAAATAAAAAAAATAAAAAAAATAAAGTTAAAAAATAAAAATAAAATAAAAAAAATAATAAAATAAATAAATAAAAAAAAAAATATAAAAAAAATCAAAATTAACATTAATAAAAAAAATAAAAAAGAAAAAAATAACAAATAAATAAATATAAAATATTAAAAAGAAAAACAAAAAAAAATTAAAATAAAAAAAAAATAAAAAGTTAAAAAATAAAAAACAATTAAAATAAAACAATAAAAAAAATAAATAATACATAAAAAATACAAAAAAAAATATAAAGAAAATAAAATAAAAAATTAAAAAACTCTTTTATTAAAAAAGAGAGCAAGTAAAACCGAATTTCAATTTTATTCAAAATAATGTTTGTAAATTATCAAATGAAGACAAAGCTTACTGTGAAGGCATTATAACGGACGAAAAAATGTAAAACCGCAATGAAAGATATGAAAAATGGGAAAAGTCCGGGCTCAGTTGGGATTTGTGTTGAGTTCTATAAATTATTTTGGTCTAAAAAAAATTCAGTCTTATAAATACATTAAACATTAAACTATTCGTTTGAAAACGGCAATTTAACAGAACTTCAGAAACAAGGTTTAACGAACTTAATACCTAAAGGAAACAAAGACTTAACTAGCATCTCGAACTGGAGTTGACTATAAAAAAAGCAACAAAGGTTATAGCAAATAGATTAAACAAAGTTCTATTTAAGACAATTCATAATAGCAAAAAAGAGTATGATAATGGACCTTTGAAAACGGCCGAAAAACGACACATACGAAATATTGCAGTCTCGGTTTGATTGAGACTGTTCATGAGCGGTAGTGAAATATGCTATCTACCGATCACGCCTCTAGCCCCGGGTTGAGCAGAACTCAATATTAATAAAATCAATAGTACACATGTTTAACCATCCCGAAGATGGCATGCATACGGCGGTGGACATGGAGTATCTGTCTTCCCCATGTCGTACGGCGTATGGTCCCAGTATCTAATAAAATTAAATGCCCCGAAGAGCGAAATAAACATAATGGAATTTAGTTGGGAGCAGCAGTTATGAAGCCTGCATATCACAAGTAACAGTCAAAATACTAAATTAAAAAGCAGACAACATATCCTATAAGTGGTTAAACAATACCCAGAGCCTTTAATCGGCCGGATTAGTGGAACCACTGAATCGAAAATTAAGTAAGAAAACAAAAAGAAAAGAAAAAGTACCACCGATAATTAAATATAAGTATCGGGCTCAGCGATCTCCAAAGATCGA
This sequence comes from Cyrtodaria siliqua, assembly GCA_037043455.1. Classification (NCBI taxonomy): domain Eukaryota; kingdom Metazoa; phylum Mollusca; class Bivalvia; order Adapedonta; family Hiatellidae; genus Cyrtodaria; species Cyrtodaria siliqua. Next base: position 2,436 of record JAWPHD010002489.1, read on the forward strand.
ATGAATAACAGTATTGATTGCAAGACTGGTTTTATTAAAGGACGCTACATAGGAGAAAATATAAGAATATTGTTCGATATTATTGAATATTTGGAAGAAAGTGAGCTTCCTGGCCTAATGTATTTTGTGCTACTATAAACACTGGTTACATGTCAGAATTCTGTAATGTGAGAAGAGGTGTACGACAACGCTGCCCACTTTACCCTTATATATTTATTTTAACAATTGAAATACTTTCAAGATCCATATGTAACGATACAGATATCGCAGGTATAAAAGTAAATGATCAAGAGATAAAACACACAATGTTTGCTGATGACGCGACCATTTTACTAAACGGGTTTGAAAAAGTTACAACGCTATGCTCAATGTTTTTGAAGAGTTTGAACATATATCCGGCCTAAAATTAAATCTCAACAAATGTGTAACATTAATACAAAAGCAATGGTTCATGAACTCAACGTAGAAAACGTCAACATACTAAAACAAAAAACGTTATGCGAATGCATTATGGAAAAACCTTCAAACTCAGTCAATGTATCACAAAAGTTCAAATAAATTATTTAAAAGATGACACAAAATCGAAATCACAAATTATGAATTGGAGGTACATTTATAGAAATATATTCAGATGTAGTAAAGATAATATTTTTTTTATAAGTTTCAAGTATTTGCACATTCTGTAATATGGACATCGAGACTTTAGACCATCTATTCTGGGAATGTATGTGGTCGCAACATTTCTGGAATGAATGCCGTTTATGGATGACGAGAACAGAGATGATTACCGAATTAAATAAATATATAATATTTACTTTGGAGAACAAAATAAAATATTCACTTACATAACCATAGTTGGGTAAAACAATTCATATATAAATGTAAATTTAAAGATGAGATACCGAAATGTGAAGCATTTTTAAGAAAACAAAACAATAGGATTAACATAGAACTGTATACTGCCCTTAAACATGATACTCTTAATACTTTTAAAAAACTTAGAGAAAAATATTAACAACACGTGGGCTGACCAACGATGCTCTCTAGCAAGGTCATTATCTATTCTCTTACATTATTCGCTTCTAATACAGTAAAAGGGTATGATAATGGACCTTTGGAAACGGCCGAACACGACACATACAAAATATTGCAGTCTCGGTTTGACTGAGACTCCTTTTTTCGCTTTCTTCCTATTACACCTCTTAAAGTATAGTCATACAATATCTTTAATATTGTCTTAACAGTGTTATACAATTTAACTGTTATGTGCTGTTTAAATTTGTGTAGTAATTGTATTTTTTAATGTAATGTTGTATGCAAAAAACAATCAGAAAAAGAAAAAAAAAGAAACGCAACTCGGGAATTTCTGCTATATATTGTATGTACCATAATTATGTTGCTGTTAATCTAATGGTATATAGCTACATAAGAGCTTTATTTCGAGAAAAAACACATATTTTTACTTATATTTTTTTTGTTATACCTCATGTATATTTTGAAACTATACACTTCTGTCGAATGCGATACTATACACATATCGTTGGATGTACAGACAAAGTTACATTGTATCCGTATATGCATGCATTTAGTTTGACCAGATATTCCTTTTCAACATTTGCAATAACTTGTACACACCAGAACACCATTACGCATACAAAAAAGGTGTATAAGAACTATTATTATTATAATATATTTCTCTCATTTTAATTTTCTATTTCTCCAAGATAGTATACCTTTTAAAATGTCCGTGTATTTTTACATAATCATTGAATCAAAAGCCGTTTATTGCTGCGAACTATATTAACAGTAGACCATTTGACCGCTTGACCGCGCGGCCAGTACACTCCCAGACAAATATGTAACGCGTCTTCGGAATAACAAAGTTTTATATGAACACAAATTACGCGTATAGCAACGTTTGTTTCATGCATATACAGTATTGCAACCTTACAACTTTGTGTAGGAATACTGGCATGGGCGTATAAAGCGCACGTTCATAGTATTAATTGGTTTATGTTTTTACTTTTAAACATTTATTTTTCAAAATGTATGTGTTTGTATTAGTAACTTAATGTATGTATTCTGAAGAAGGCGATAAAAGCCGAAAGCGATCATATAAGTTTGTTGGTTTAAGCCGTGTTTGGTTGATAATTTGTCTCATAATTATCTTTTTAAACTGTCGGTGATTCTACCCAGGTGTCCACCCGTGTACAAAAATTGCCCGGAGGGGCACTTGGGGTTTTCCTCCGCCAGTGGAAGCTGGAAAGTCGCCATATGATCATAGCTGTTGGTGCGACTTTAAAATTCAATTGAATTCATTTCTTTATTTACACTGTCCCAACTACTTTTAAATGATTTTTCAATCGTAATATATTACACGGATTGTCTATGCCGCTCGTAACTAAAGAAACGCAAATATTATTGTTTCAATCTTTACTAGGCATTCCTTTCTAGGGATGACGATGTGTATTTTTATATAATTATAATGTTATTATTCAATACATTTTACTGCTTTTATTGGTTAAAATTTGTGTTCATGCTTCGATAAACTATAATAAATAAATTAGGTATACACCTCGAACATGAAATGTAGCGTTCTCAGAACACAGTCAACAAAACACGCATTAAAACCAACACAAATTACGATGTTAATAAGTAAGGCATGTAACATCACAAACACAGACGGGTTGATATTAAGGCTAGTGCGTTGAAACGTTCAGTGGAATACTCTCACCGTTAACTTATTTTGCCGATTTGTTATTGAGGAGTTACCACACTTATATTATTGAAGTCCCTATCCCTATTTTAACAGCCACATTTTACACTGATTCTAAACCTACTGACGACGAAGTACATATTATATATAACTGATATATTTTGAGAATCCAAACTCCATAGGAATAATGTAAAAGGCTTTAATCAGTCAGGCCAAATCCGTAACAGCAGCGTCAAATTAAGAATTACCATATGATAATTCATTTAACGTATATTTTAAGAACCCGTTAATTAACCTAATTTTTCAATCTGCACATATAAATTATTGTTTGACCTGAACATCTGGAAATAGTTAAGATAAACGGTTAAGTATTGTAAGTGTGCCGCTATTTGACGTGCTAGTTTCTTTAAAAGCAGTACGAAGTTTATGTTTTTTGTTCGGTGCGAGTTTGACATGGATATACAAGTTGTTAGAAAGTGTTTACATAACGTTCACTAAAACGGTGTGTATTATATAATTAAAATGCATGATGAATAAGAATAAAAATAAATTTAACTGGTTTCTATTGTGCTAGATCAAACTTGTTTTTTTGGGCTTGGAAAATATAAACCCGATGATGCTAGGGCAAAAGTATGTGACAAGCAGATGTTATTGTTATAGGTCAAAGGTACTAAAGTCTTACATGTTAGATTTCCTTAATATCTCTATGAAATTAATTGGATGATAAATAAGAAACTGCATGACTGAGTGCGAATGCAAGCCTTAAAGCTACTGACGCTATATTTAAACTGATACTGACTCATGAATATGAATACGTCACGGATGAAGTAGTTTCAATTCCATGAAGGGCCAAAATGTCGGTATAAAAGCCAGAAATTAATGCGTAAAATATCATATTGTATCTCGCCTCTATACAGGTAACATCGATAACACGGCTTTCGAATATTTTTCATAAAAAAAGGTTGCTCGGAACGGTATTTGAACCATCGACCTTGCAGTTTAATGTGTAACATGAAGATTTTACCCCTACACCACGGAATCTTGTCGGTAGGTAGTATGATTTCTAACACTAAATAGTCCCCACGTAATAACTAGAGCACGCACACATGCATACATTTACCATCCACTAAACTAAAAGATCGAGATTAAAATGTTGAGACGGAATCTTAGTTCAATTGATTATTGTAGTATTACACCACCCATGGTTATTTACATGTGCGAGATGATGGAGTATATACTGATACATCTTGAAGATCTTTCAAATATGATGTTATTTTGCATCATAATATATGTAACTAAATATACCATATTCTAAAGGAAGTCGCCATAGCGCAGTGGTTAACAAGTTGGACTGTTAAGGAACATGTTGTGTGTTCGAGTCTCGAGGGCAGCAAACATTGTTTCTTGTAAATCATAATGCTACCTGTGTACACAACTATTTGGCGAGCATTTCTAGGTAGTTTATTTTATTTATTCATTAATTATGATTATTCTAAGGAGATTATTTTAACGTTATCATCATGATGTCCTGCGTTAAATTTAATCGCTTTAATACCCTATTTCGCCATGACCTGGTGAACATGAAGTAACAAATAAAGACACGCATACAATGAAGAAAGCTATTTAAATACAGGGTATGTAGCTTTAAGGGCGTATCACGAGAGATCTGAATACTTGAGATGATTTTGGTACAGGCAATTAGCATAATAAAACATAATAACAACGATAGACAAGGTTGAAAACTAATCAAAATCTGAATATTTCAAATGGTTTTCAGACGAAAATGGAATTTCAAAACCTATGCAATTAATATGCTTATACGAGGTTTTGAAATGTTAGAAACGTTGAACGCTACGATTCGCTGATTAATGCAATATGCATGAGTAAAACAATATCTCGCACAATAACTTGGTTTGAAATTTGTATGGGATTAGGCAAAAGCTTCTAAACAGCAAATTGAATTCGTACTATTTTCAAGAAAGATACAAATATCGAACAGGGAAAGCAGCATTCAAGGACGACATTCAACCACAAAACACAAAAACAAACACGCAAACAGGCAAACGAGAAGGCAAAAGTAATAAAAAAATGCAACTGACATCACGAACAGAACAGGGTTGACAATAGGGCTACCGCCTTGAAACGGTCAGTGGCAACAAAGGCCACTGGGGGTTTTAACCGGTTCTAGGGTGCACCAAACCTCACACTTACCCTACTGTCATCTCATTAAAACAAGACAGTGTAAATAAAGAAATACCCGCCATGATCTAATCTCTAACCAACAAGGCAGCATCAGTAGGCAATATAAGTAAAACACAAATATGCTCGTGTAAATATAATACAAAAAACAATAGCCTATAAAGCCACAATGAAGGTATTCAATGACTTGGCAGAAGCCAGAGCAACAAGAGAATAAACCATTAAGGGCACGACAAAAAGATCATAGACTAACATCAAAGGCCACCGTCCCAATGGGCTTTAGGTAGGCGTCATCATAGGGTCCACAGCCTGTCCGCTCATCGTACAATTAAAGAGGAAAGCATAGTGGCGAACTGTAAAAGAGTCCACCACCAAGCATGCAGTACGTTACAAAATGATAGGGTCATAACCCCTTTTGATAAACTTTTTAACCAGTTTAACAAAGATAGCATGAAAGTGATCATGACCAAGAATCTTACGAAGTTTATAAATCACATCACCATAGAAGTCAGGTTGTGATAGTTCTTGTCGCAGAAGAGTTCTTAAATTACTTTTATATTTGGAAAGAAGATCAGGGTTACGATAATTCAATTTTGCAAAGGTTTTACGAAGTTTATGGTAACGGTAACCCTGATTGAGTAGCTTTTTAGTTATACAAAGATTACGAATATTAAAGTCCTCAACTCGTGTACAAGCTCTTGAAAAACGAATAAGTTGAGACACATACACCCCATACGAAGTTGCTAGGGGAACAGCCCCATCCAAGTGGGGATAATTAACAATTCAAAATTAAAATCATCTCTCTTGTCATAGATTTTGCTAATTATTTCATCGTTTTCAATAGAGAGATCTAAATCACGGAAAGAAGCGTTATTATCAGATATATTAGCTTTGTTAAGCTGAAGTTCTTTAGGATAAATATTATTAACCATAGCTGGAAAGAAAGGGTTGTCAATGTTCAATATGTCATCCAGATACCGAGAGGTGTCATTAAATGCTTCAATAACATCTGCCTTGGTATCTGGTGAAAGACTCAACATGAAATCTCTTTCATAGCAAAATAAAAACAAATCTGAGACAAGTGGTGCACTGTTCGTACCCACAGGGATACCTACAATTTGACTATAAACGGTGGTTCCATACCTGACGAAAATATTATCTAATTGGAAGATGAGTGCTTCACAAACTTCATAGCAAGTCCACATAGTATAATTATAATAATTATAATATCCGTGTAATACTTGAAATCAAGTATTATATATTTTCCTCTAAACGTTTAAATACACCACTCTCTATAGCAGCCTTCAAAAACACACTTGTGTACTTTTATAAAACACTTAAAGAAATAGCCATTATGAACAACAATCTAAAACCTTTCTATCAAAACTGGCAAAAACACATTAAATCAAAATGTTTAAAACGTCCACTTTTATTAAAAAAAAATAATGTCGACGTGTAGTAACTTGAAAAGTTAATCATCATTTTCTTTCAAAATTTAAATCTATATGAAAAATTCGAACAGGAAATGCATTCTCTAGACTGGAATCTTTCGAAGACCGCAAAAGGAAGGTCAGTATTCACTGAAGACAGAATTCACTGAAGACAATCAATCCTAATTTTGGATGATTTGATAACATGGCTTATTTTATTCAGAAATAATGTCTCGTCTGCACTCGCTGGATAAATGGACTATTTTATGTACCAGTTTATTCCACATAAAAACAAAACAACTTTGAGTAAAACTGTACCTAACTTTTCGAATATAAAGCGCACAATTTCTGCCATTTAAGTATTCTTTCAAATATTATGTTCACATCAATAGTGTTGAATTACTGTCATGTACTATATGGTTGACATTGCTCGTGCCTAAAATGCGTACATCGTTGAAAAATTCACTTGACCATATCTCATCGATTTTGGATTTTTGGATCAAAGATGACTGACCGATATTCCTTAAACGAGAAAAGAATGGGCGAAATAAACAAAATGGAATTTAGTTTGGAGTAGAAGTTATGTAGCCTTTGTATCTGTGAAGTGATCACGCCGACATTAATTTTTAAATATATGCATTATAGTATGAACTACCTTAAACCATTTACGAATACTTTTGTGATTTTCGTGCTTTATTTACTCGATAAAAAGAATTCCGAGTTAGTATAACAATGCATCTAAACGCCACTCATAGCGTCTGTTTGTCGGGACATATTCTCTCCTTATAGCAAAACCATTGTCAATGTGGGGAGCATATTACAACGTTTCATAAGGCGAATCCTATTGACTGCAACGAGACACACTTTCAGAATAATTCATTTTAATATTCTGGCACGGCTCCGACAATATCGCATAAACAAAACCCCTTCATTTTAAGCTATATCGGACGGTAGACTTTTTGTGGTGGAGGCAGACTACCCAATCAAGTATTGGTAGAACCATTCGGTATACCTGCCGAAATCCATAAGAATCGACACTCTATTACTTATAAATTACTCCCAGTGGGATTCAAATCTGCAGCATTGAGATGGATAACGTTTACAACGCAATGTCGGTACCTCTTTGAACAAGGAGGCACTTATTTTTTTTATCATAAATAAATATATATTAATTCGAAATGGTTATACAGGATACAAACGTGTAAAATATAAACAGATAAAAGATGCTGCAAATAAAGACAATAAAGCACAGAAACAATGATAAAACAAATCCACCTATCCTCGTCTCAAAGATATACCGAAAAGAAAAAGAAACGAATGATGGGTACTTTCTCTATATGCTGTATGTTTGATATGCTAATCGAATGGTAGAGGTCGACATTAGGTCTGTCCCTTCGGAAAGAAGGTTTATGACTGGACTACCTCTTGGGACTCTATGATTGTAAGTATTGAAACCCCAACTAAGGGAGGTGGGTGCATGAGCTTTCGTCCCTCGAGTTTTCTGGTCGTACCCTAGATTGGTTTTCTCTTTAGCTGTAACTACTATGGTTGTTAAATACGATTCTGGATACATCCTGAGATGTTTATTATTTTTTTGTATGTGTTTCTTTAGTTAGTTTCTCTGGATGTGGACTTTATTGTTAGAGAATTACTTTTGATGGGATGTAGTTTTGTTTACACATTCTTGTCTATCTGGGCGCTGAAGACAGGATAATAGCGAGGATTGTGCGCATATAAAATCGATTCAAGCTAACCAGTAGGTCTTATTGCCTACTAACCGTTCCAAGTCGGTAAACCTGTCTTAACCACCCTTTCTGTTGTTTTTTGTCTCCTTCATTGTATTTTCAAGTCCTTGTTTGCAGTACAGTTCGTACCTACGATGTCATTGCGTTTGGACGCTGTGGTTTCTATTGGACCCTATATCTCATTTAAACAGCACCGAACACAACACTGGTTACCTTTTTAAAGTTTCATTAAACACAATACTGAAATGGCTTGACTTTTATGAATTTCGTGTAACAAAGTATACTTTGATTAAAAGTTCTACTACATGACAGAGTTGTCCTTTCTGTAATTAGTTGTAGCCCCTTTTTGTACAGATCAGGTAGATATATATATGGGCCCAGTTGTTCAAAGATCTGTTAGATTAATCCTTCAAAGTACATTTTCTCATAATAATATGTTTTGTAGTACTAAAAGATTTTAAATTGCATTTCTTGTTAACATAATGCTTTCACATCCTCAATTTATCGGAAATTCAGAGAGATTTCAAATTTTGACTTAATGCTCGGTTTAGTTAACCGATCTGTGAACAAATGGCCCCTCGAATAATATGTGGAATTCCGTATTATATTGTTTTGAAAGCAGACATATAATACTAAAAGTAGATATAAAAGTCAAACTGGAAATATAGGATTCAAGGAACACATTCAACCATAAACACGTCAAGAAAAAACAAAAACAAAGATGAATAAAATGTTAGATATTAACTCACAAACATTAAAATGGTTGACAATACGACTACCCTCTTTGAAAATTAGTGACAACAAGGCCGGTTATTAATGGTGCCCTTCATGGTTTATTCTCGTGTTGCTCTCGCTTCTGCCAAGTCATTTAGTACCTTCATTGTGGCTTTCTAGGCTATTGTTTTTTTGTATTATATTTACACGAGCATATTTGTGTTTTACTTATATTGCCTATTGATGCTGCCTTGTTGGTTAGAGATTAAATCATGGCGGAGATTTCTTTATTTACACTGTCCTGCTTTAATGCGATGACAGTAAGGTAATTGTGAGGCTTGGTGCACCCTAGAACCTGGTTTAAACCCCCAGAGGCCATTTTGCCACTGACCGTTCCAATGCGGTAGCACTACTGTGACGTCTTATGCCTTTATTATTACTATTGCCATTCTTGTTTGTCGGTTTGAGTGTTTTTGGGTTTACTGTGTTCTGTGAAAGCAGCATTTACTGTTCGGCTTCTATATTTACTTTTACTTTGTTTCTTAATTACGAAATGGACATGACAAATGGTCAATGTAAATGTACATCAATAACGTCTATAAGTACACAATCGAAATAGATCATATATTCTGAAATAATAAATACTGTCGATCACATTATTTCCGCGTCATCTTAAATTCATGAATCACCGACTCTCAGATGTATAATTCGTGTCCAAGCAAAATGTAAATCTTCATAATTTTCTTACAAATACCATATTTCTTTGCTATTTATCGTCGATATGTGTTTGCTTCATTCAATTTTCTCCGTTACTTGTACTTCCCCGTTAATCAGCTAATTCGGAATACTTCAAATGTCGGAGTCCTGTTTGTAGCCCTGAGGCACATAGATTATCCGTGTCACTGTCATGGGCTTATTTTTATTAAAATGATTAATTATAAAACGTATATTGAGTGGTTAGTATATTTTTCTTTGTATACCTTATAAGGTGTTAATCCGTATCGGTATCTGAGTGGCTCAACATTGTGGTATAATTATAAGAAAAAGTATACCCGCGCAAAATTATTGTTAGAAATGTTCTGAGTGAAAAGAGTGAAAACTGGAGAAAAAGGTTTTCGTGTCCTTTGACGGACAGTTGAATTTTTGTATGTGTTGCAAGATGTTTATCGAGGCCTGACTACAAGAAAATGTATTCAGGAGGTGCCATGCAAATGATCGGAGACGAGGAGGATCATCCTTCGGGTTTTGATGTGATGGAAGGAAAAGTGGTGATGAACACTCCGTTGTTAAAAGAAGATTTTGTCAATGGTTTTAAGGAGTGCGGCGGCAATATGCCAAAGGGTTACTAATGCTGTAGCATTTATAATGTTTCAAATTGGTATTGTAATTTTAAATTATTTATATGATTTTGTCATTGTAGAGAATAGAGAGAATACAATGTTTTCTTATTGTTGTCTGGAAAAAGTGTTAGAAAACTTATGATATTTTTGGGAGTTTTGTTTAACTCATTAACAATGACAATGGAAGTGACACCCGATCGTTTAACTGAACTTTTATTGTTGATTATGTGTTGGTTAGATAAATAAGTGGCTACATTAAAACAAGTTCAGTCACATTTGGGAAATTAAATTTCGTAGCAGCTTGTGTAAAATCGAGTCGTGTTTTTACCAATAGAGTGTTAAATTGGTTATGATGTCTCTATATGTTATACAAAATGGAGCATGCGATTCCTGAGTCGGTCTGGAAAGATTTGAGATGGTGGAATATATGTTTACCTGTACATAATGGAGTTTCACTGTTAGAGTATGAAAACTGGTTAGATTCGGATACATTATTTTTATCTGATTCTTGCTTAGAAGGTTGTAGCGGATTCTGGAATGGCTCTTATTGTCATACCAATTTTCCGGCTGTATTGTAGGCCAAAGAACTTAACATAGCTGTTTTATAAATTTTAGAATAATTATTTGTTTAAACATATTGGGTAATCATTTTAAGGGTAAAACGGATATTGATTTACTGTGACAACGAGGCAGTTTGTCAAGTTATTAATTCAGGTCGAGCGTGGTGTAAAAAGTTGCAAGATTGTCTTAGAGAAATTTGTTATTTGGCAGCAACTGGTGAATATCAGTTAAGGGCTAAACATCTGGAAGGGAAAACAGTAGATAGCAGACCACTTATCTGGATTGGAATTTAACAGTTCACATGAACTAGTTCTTCATAAATTAACTAAATATTATACATTAACAGAGTTTATTGTACAAGCTAAATGATTCGATCTGGCAAACGAGTGGTGAATATTTATTTTTCAGATAGACAGTTTGGGTAGTTGAAAGATGATCTCAGTGATCTCAGGGAATCTAACAAAGCTGCATATCCTTATGGATAAAAAGAATTTAAGAATACAGTCGGAATCATTTTTATTGTTCTGCGTATATTTTCATTTTCAATATTTACCAGCATCTACAGAAACGTTACAACTATATTCTCAATTTTTAAGTAAGACATTTAAATCTACAGATTCAATAAACAATATCTAAGTGGAATTAAAACAATGCACTTATTACAAGATTATTCATGGGATCAAATTAATACATTTTATTAAATTTGTCATTAAAGTGTATGGCAAAGTCAAAATCATATTGCTTACGGCATGCGGAACCAACAACTCTAGAGATATTGCAAAAAATCTAAAATACTAGATTTTTCTAAATCAGAAAACTATGTAATGTGGTGTTTGCTTTTCTTATAATGGCCAGAAAGTCAAATTAGTGCCAACAATCAAATTGGATTTAATAGAGAAAAACACTTCTTATTAAGAAGAGTGTTAGCAAGACAGAAAACGGACTTCTGGTAACAATTAATTGGACGAAAACTATTCCAATGGTGGAGCGACTCTTGCAGACCCCTCTTGTAAAGATTGATAAATCGGAGTTATGTCCTGTTAAGGCATATGTCAAAATGTCAAAGAAAATCCCTGCATCAGAAGAATTCCCCTATTTGTTTTTAAGAATGGTGAAGCTCTCACTTACAATCAGTTTCAAAGTAATTTAAAGCAATCCATTCATTAATAGGATTAAAAATGAGATATAGGGTCCTATAGAAACCACAGCGTCCAAATGCAATGGCATCGTAGGTCCGCACTGTACTGCAAATAAGGACTTGAACATACAATGAAAGAGAAAAAAAAACAGAAAGGGTGGTGAAGACAGGTTTACCGACTTGGAACGGTCAGTAGGCAAAAAGGCCTAATGGATAGCTTGAATCTATTTTATATGCGCACAATCCTCGCTATTATCCTGTCTTCAGCGCCCAAATAGACTAGACAGTGTAAACAAAACTACATCCCATATAAAGAAATTCTCTAACAATAAAGTCCACATACAGAGAAGCTAACTAAAGAAACACTTACAAAAAAATAATAAAAACCTCAGGATGTATCCAGAATCGTACTGAACAACCATAGTAGTTGCAGCTAAAGAGAAAACCAATCTAGGGTACGACCAGAAAACTCGAGGGACGAAAGCTCATGCATCCACCTCCCTTAGTTGGGGTTTCAGTAGGTACAATCATAGAGTCCCAAGCGGTAGTCCATTCATCGTACAAGTGAAAAGTGAAGCGTAATGACTGACTGTAGAGGGGTCAATCACTAAACATGCAGTGCGCTGTAAAACCAAAGGGTTATATCCTTTTCTGACGAATTTCCTTATTAAATGTGTAAAGCGGTCAGGAAATCCGTCAGATCCCTTTAACTTTCGAAGGTTATAGACCACATCTCCATAAAATGAGAGTTGTGATATGCCTAGTCGCAGAAGTGTTTTAAGGTTGGTGTTGTACTTTTCCAGCAAGCCCTCATTGCGGCGGTAGAATTTAGAGAAGGATCTACGTAGTTTGTGAAAACGAAAACCCTGCTGAAGAAGTTTACTTGTAATAACTTGATTTCGATCATTGAAGTCTATAACATCAGTACACGCTCTAACAAATCGAATGAGCTGGGAGATATACACCCCGTATGAGGTAGCACGAGGTACATCTCCATCCAGGGGTGAATAGTTAACGATTGATAAATCGATTTTTAAACCCAGAAATATTTTCTTATTCTTTCAGAAGAGCGTTTGCTACTTTGGCATTTTGTTCAAAGAGTTCAGGAGATAAGATTCAGTTAATGAGAGACTGGCGCTCAGACGCTTATAAAAATAAACAAGCTTTGTATGACCGTAGAAGATAAAGAGGGGATTGATCAAGAGATAATTGCCAGTATTAAGGAAAAAACATAAACACTTTCAAGGTACATGTAGCTTTCGAAGGACACGAGAATAAAGGCAAGTTTATGATGAGGTAATGGTCAGTAATGTGTTAAATTACTGAGCTATCATTACAGATATGTATATAGTTTTAAAACTAAGGAGTTGATAAAATGTTTGTTATACATTGTTGTTGCGATGTTATTAAAATGATGTTTTAAGGGTTTTATTTGTCATTTACAGAAGGCAGAAAAGTGCTGATCGTTTGTGTTTCCATTGTCAAAGATATTCAATATATTGAAGGTGTGGTCTTTAGGTGTGGACCCTATGATGACGCCTACCTAAAGCCCATTCGGACGGTGGCGTTTGATGTTTGTTTATGATTATTTCTTGTCGTGCCCTTAATGGTTTATTCTCTTATTGCTCTGGCTCTGCCAAGTCATTGAGTACCTTCATTGTGGCTTTCTAGGCTATTGTTTTGTTTTTTATTATATTTACACGAGCATATTTGTGTTTTACTTATATTGCCTATTGATGCTGCCTTGTTGGTTAGAGATTAGATCATGGCGGGGATTTCTTTATTTACACTGTCCTGTTTTAATGGGATGACAGTACGGTAAGTGTGAAGTATGGTGCACCCTAGAACCGGTTTAAACCCCCAGTGGCCTACTTTGCCACTGACCGTTCCAAGGTTAACCCTTTTGTGTTTGTGATGTCGTTTACTTTTATTATTACTTTTGCCTTCTTGTTTGTCTGTTTGCGTGTTTGTTTCTGTGTTTTGTGGTTGGCTGTCCTCCTTGAATGCTACTTTCCCTGTCCGATCTTTTTTGTGTTTCGTCCAACGATGTACTTGATTCCGAAATTACACAACCATATATAGCCCGTTTAATTTCTAAATCTAGTACTTGCACCGCTACAAATATCTCCAAACTTTTAACATCTTGTGTTGCTGCCGTTAAACAATATTGTGCTAAAGCTTTTAAAAATAATGGTATTAATTTATTTTGGTCTAATTAACATTCAGGAGACGTCCTTGATAAAATTTGCAATACACGTCAAGCTTCATCTATAAGTATTTAAGATTTTTCTACATTATATAAAACTGTACCATACAACCTTATCAAAGATAAGCTTATTGTTCTTATTCTTTTGCTAGGGAAAATATTACATTTTGGCCTGTCACACTATTAAAGCGTTTTTTTGCTAACAGCAGTTTGGAAAATTACACTATGTGCACTTGCCATGACGTTTGTGAATCACTTTTTTTCTTTTAGATATTTTTTTCGTCTGGTATGGAACTGCCGTTTATAGGCAAATTATTGGTATCCCTCGAACTGTGCAGCCCTTGTCGTAAATGTGTTTTTATAGTGCTATGAAAGAGATTGAGTTGTTCACCAGATAACCAGATAGATGATATAGAAGCCTTTAATGACACCACTCGGCATCTGGATGACATAATGAACATTGACAACCATTTCGTTTCTACCATGGTTAATAATATATATCCTAAAGAACTTCAACTTAACAAAGCTAATATTTCTGATACTAATGCTTCTTTTCTCGATTTATATCATCTATGACAAGAGAGACGATTTAATTTTGATATTGCTAATTGGGGATGTTCCCCAAGCAACTTCGTATGGGGTCAATGTTTCTGAACTTATTCGTTTTCTAGAGCTTGTACTCGAGTTGAGGACTTAAATATTCATAATCTTTGTATAACTAAAAAGCTAGTCTTCAGGGCTACCGTTACCATAACTTCGTAAAACCTTTGCAAAATTGTATTATCACAAACTGATCTTCTGTCCAAATATAAAAGTAATTTTGAAACTCGTCTGCGGCAAGGACTATCACAACCTGTTTTTCTAGAGTTTGTACTCGAGTTGAAGACTTTAATATTCGTGATATTTGCATTACTAAAACTACTTGATCAGGGCTAGCGTTATCGTAAACTGCGTAAAACGTTTGCAAAATGTTATTATCTTAACCCTGATCTTCTTTCCAAATATGAAAGTAATTTAAGAACTCTTCTGCGACAAGGACTATCACAACCTGACTTCTATGGTGACGTGATTTACAAACTTCGTAAGATCCTAGGCCATGTATCTATGTTAAACTTGTTAAAAGGTTTATCAAAAAATGTAATATGACCCTATAGTTTTGCAATGCACTGCATGCTTGGTGGTGGACCCATTTACAGTTCGCCACTATGCTTTCCTCTTTAATTGTGCAGTGACCGAGCAGGATGTGGACCTTATGATGACGTCTATTTATGGCCCAAAAGGACGATGACGTTTGATATTTGTCTACAATCTTGTCTTGTCGTGCCCTCAATGTTTTTTTCTCTTCTTGCTCTGGCTTCTGCCAAGTCATTGAGTATCTTCTTTGTGGCTTTCTATGCTATTGTTTTATTGTATTTGTAGATACACGAGCATCTTTGTGTTTTACCTATATAGCCTCTTAATGCTCTCTTGTTGGTTAGTGAATAGTTCATGCCGGGGATTTCTTTATTTACACGATAACAGTAGGAAAAGTGTGAGGTTTGGTGCACCTAAGTATCTGATTTAAACCCCCAGCGGCCTTTTGGGGTTTACTGATTTCTGTGAAAGCTGCATTTCCTGTTCGATTTTTGAACTTATTTTTCTTCATAAAACTGTGATTTTGTTTTTAAAAAACAACAACATGCTTTGTATAGAATGTAATAAAATACCTATAACGTAACATCAACACTTAAGAACCTGATTTAAACCCCCAGCGGCCTTTTGAGGTTGACTGATTTCTGTGAAAGCTGCATTTCCTGTTCGATTTTTTCTTCATAAAACTGTGATTTTGTTTTAAAAAAACAACAACATGCTTTGTATATAATGTAATAAAATACGTATAACGTAACATCAACAGATGTTGTAATAACAAAAACCTGATAATGTGACATGGACCTATACTGTAATAAAATTCACCGATAATGTAATAGAATTCCGGACCGATAATGTAAAAAAAATATCACCGATAATGTACTAAAATTATCCAACCGATATTGGAACAATTTTTTCCGATAATGTAATATTTTTTTTATCGACCGATAAAGTAACACATTTTGCTGATACTGTAATACTAACCGCTGTTGTAATACCAAACAACTGATATTGTAACAAGTAAACAGGGATATATGAACTTGTAGGCACCCACAATTAGAGAAGCTTCCCAGGGAGAATATCAGTAATCACTTTGTTGTAATTGTCTTTAGAAAACAATCTGTGCGAAGAGCTGTAGCGCTCTGGATCCGATTTTGGGGCTATTGTTAACCCTTTTTGAGTTTGTGATGTCGTTTGCATTTAGTATTGCTTTTGCCTTCTTGTTTGTCTGTTTGCGTGTTTGTTTCTGTGTTTTGTGGTTTACTGTCCTCCTTGAATACTAATTTCCCTGTCCGATCTTTTTATATTTCTAAGTTACTAGGGATTTGGAACCCCGACGTTTGCTCCCTTCTATCACCCTTCCATTTCTCATTTCATTTGGGAAAATGGGATAAAAAGCTAATCACTGGACCTAGGACTGGAACCTTGTCCCAGAGTCCAAACCACCTCAGACCCGAATCCCGACCCGTCCGACGTCCTGGTCAGCCGAGATCTTCCACGAAATTAAACTCGTTTTTCAAGTGAAGATTTTCCCATTGTTTTGCATACCAGATATGGTTATCCGCGTTTTACATTTGTGAAGGAACCCTGATCTTACACATGAGGGAAGATGAAAGTCACCCGCTGATATTAACAATGACAGTTGCATGCCGTCATTGCGCAAATCAAACATGCAAAAAGTTAGTAGTTGTCGACGTCAACGCAGATTAACACGCCAATGATTGATTCCAGGATCCCGCCCTTCTTGACACCGAAACCCGCCCTTTAGGCGGCTGGTTCGGTCCTGTCCCGGGCGTCCCCGACCCTTTCGATTTTGGGTCTCGCCGTCTGTGTGTAGGCGTCACATTTACCAGAGGCGCACAAACTTATAATTTGGGATGAGGACTGGAAGAAGCCTTCAAAATATGCATCATTTCACAGTATTAATCAAATTTATTTTAATTACACATTTATATAATATAGATATAAAAATCGAACAGGAAAAGCAGCTTTCAAGGACGAAGGTCAACCACAAAAACACACAGAAACAAAGAACAACCTTTAGGGCATTGAAACATAATGGACATATTCGCTGTAAAGGCACGAGATAAGTTCGATGTTTGGTCAGTTAAAGGGAAAGCGGATTTTCCCCAGATGTGTTGGTGCCTTCGAGGCCCCAAAGGCGGCACTTGTACCATCGGTGGTCTTCGAGCCAACGATCCCAGCTTTAGCGGTGGTCTCCACATTCGCAAGAGTCGTAGATATCATACGTGGCAACGAGTCATCCAAGTTGAATGACACAGGACTGCCTTTTTATTGGGCTTCTTCCCAACCATCATTTTTCCCGTGTTTTTTAAGAACTCTTGATCACTTGAGCAACATATCTTGAACCGTGTGAAGTCTACTTGAGAAATTACCTAATTCTCGCTTCATTGAAGAAGCTGGTCATAACTGTCGGCATCATTTTGAAGGGATTTCTATTTTGATATTCTCCTAGTTATCTCTTGACCGCTTCATGGTCAGTTTATGAATGCATGAAAATCACATTCACCCATTCGTTGTCGTTGAAATTGCCGAACATGTTTCTGCATCCCGACATGATGGAATCGTCCTGAATTTGATGTAATCGGAACGGTGACCTGGCCATGATGGGTACTTCGTCTGGCAGTCAACACTGTGTACAACGGCCACCAGGCGACGTGCATTGGCCATCTGGGGCCTTCCAAGTCGGCGTCGGCCTCAGGGTGATCACTTCTCCTCACATCCTTAGTTACCTGAATACAATAGGTTTCCCAGGCAAGGCACCAAGCTGGCCAAGTTAGCCTAGCCACCGCCTACATTGGCAACCAGTATTGAAAACCGGATCGTCCCGGGTACCGGTATTTACCCTGGCCAAGGCAAGACACCTGAACTAAGTTGTATTAACACATTTATTTGTAACTCTTGGCAAGCCACTTGGGATTTGTCAGTTAACAACAAGGTACTACAATGTTAATACTATGAAGGAGTTATTTGATACTATAGATTTAGTCTTGTTTTAGATTTCTTAGAAATCGTACTAAATGTGTTCTTATATGTATTTACTTGTTTATATACAGAGGTAAATCTGGGATCACCTGTTTTGAGGAAATACCATATAAAGTCTCCTTGCAGAAATCATTTAGTTCATTCAAGACGCAGGGTGTTTCCCTCTATTAATAAGTGCAATCTTAAGAGATGCATTTGTTGCAATTATTAAACTTGCAAGTTCGCCATTAAATCAGCTGTTAATGGTAAAATGTTTAATGTATGTCTAGCTTAACATGTGCATTGACGTACATCTCGCGTCATTTATGTTTTGACTTGAAATTCCCCACGTTACGCAATATGTTGGACAAACAGGTCGATCTTTAAAAGTTCGATTTCGTGAACATAAATATAACGCAGGTAATCCTAAAAAGTTAAAAAATACGTGTACCAACACATTCGTCAGTCAGGTCATACTTTTAGTAGCGTTAGTGTTCAACCGGTTGAATATATAATTTATTTTAATGATGTTAAAATATCTAGACATAATGCAAAACTTAAGTGGATGAAAAACTTGCAGACACCATGTTCACTCGGTCTTAATGACAATATTTATTAACAAGGAAATATTTCAAAACTTTGAAATATATTCGAAAGCGTAACTCTAGGTCTCATAGATGGTTGTAGGCGTAATGTTGACATCAAAAGTAAATCGCGTGTAATTATGTCAGCCGCTGATTTAAACAGTCTGAAAAGCTCTCTATGCTTTCATGATTTACCTCTTAGTCCTATTCTTCATTTAAATTGATCGACGAGGAAGCAGTCACAATTTTCATTCGTACATATCCCTTGCATAACACTGCTTCCATAATTCAAAGCTACACGCAACATGTTCTCCAACCCATATTGACAAGGAGTCTGATCACGTCAGGCATTTTCTAAACATACTGTATCTTAATAATTGATTTCATTGGCATGCCTAGTATTTTTCGAGATAATCATGTAGTTATTTATATCCCTAAATATTTCAAAAATTCAGAAAGTCCTGTAATGTGTTATAAGTATAAAAAAAACTATTAGAAATATTATTTTCAACTACTACAAAATAGTTTCTGACCTTGATATAGTAAATAACACTCCCAAGGAATGTGAATGTAACACATCTAAATTTTGCTATGCTCCAGCAGGTCATGTCATCACTGGTAATTTTGATAACGTTAATAAACGTATAAGCCATCTGTTTTCGAAAGGTCCTAAGTATAGATTACCTTCAACTATCGATTTTAATGTCTGTCATGCTCAGATCGCCCAATAGTGCACTACTTTTAAGGCTGGCGTAGACGAAAAGCGAAACAAACTGCCGACTATGTACTGGATTCCTAAATTACATAAAAATCCGTGTAAGTCCCGCTTTATTTCGAATTCTAGTACCTGCACAACCACAAACATCTCCAAACGTTTGACTTATTATCTTACTGCCGTTAAAAAGATCACGCTTAAACCTATGAAAACTCTGGGATTAATTTATTTTTGTTTATTAACATTTCAGGAGACGTTCTTGATAACATTTGCAATTAATTTCAAGTTTCATCTATAAGCACTTATGACTTCTCTACACTATATACAACCTTACCACATCACCTTATCAAAGACAAGCTTATTGCTCTTATTCAAATAATAATTAAGCGTTTTTTACTAACGGCAGTTTAGACAATTACACTATGTGGACTTGTCAAGAAGTTTGTAAAGCACTCATCTTACTATAAGTTAATATTTTTCTCAGTTTTTTTAACGACTGTTTGTAGACAAATTGTTGGTATCCCTATGGGTCGAACTGTGCACCACTTGTCGCGGATTTGTTTTGATTTTGATATGAAAGAGATTTCATGTTGAGTCTTTCACCAGATACCCAGGCATATTTTATTGAAGCCTTTAATAACACCTCTCGGTATCTGGATGATGTATGAACATTGACAACCCCTTCTTTTCTACAATGGATTATATATATTCTAAATAATTTCAACTTAACAAAGCTAATATTTCTGATAATAACGCTTCTTTTCTCGATTTACATCTCTCCATTGAAAATTCTGAAATAATTAGCAGAATTTATGGCAAGAGAGATGCTTTTAATTTTGATATTGTTAATTATTCTTATTTAGATGGGGATGTTCCCCGAACAACTTTATCAGTTATTTATGGGGTCTATGTGTCTCAACTTATTTGTTTTTCTAGAGTTTGTACTCGAGTTGAAGACTTTAATATTCGTGATATTTGCATTACTAAAACTACTTGATCAGGGCTAGCGTTATCGTAAACTGCGTAAAACGTTTGCAAAATGTTATTATCTTAACCCTGATCTTCTTTCCAAATATGAAAGTAAATTAAGAACTCTTCTGCGACAAGGACTATCACAACCTGACTTCTATGGTGATGTGATTTATAAACTTCGTGAAATCCTAGGTCATGATCATTTTCATACTATCATTGTTAAACTTGTTTAACGGTTTACCAAAAGAGGTTATGACCCTATCATTTTACAACTCACTGCATGCTTGGTGGTGGACCAATTTGCAGTTCGCCACTATGCTTTCCTCTTTAATTGTGTGAAGACCGGACAGTCTGTGGACCCCATGATGACGTCTACCTAAAGCCCATAAGGTCGGTGAGGTTTGATGTTTGTATACAATCTTGTCTTGTCGTGCCCACAATGGTTTGTTCTGGCTTCTGTCAAGTCACTGAGTACCTTCTTTGTGGCTTTCTATGCTATTGATTTTTTGTATTTATATATACACAAGCATCTTTGTGTTTTACTTATATTGCCTAATAATGCTGCCTTGTTGGTTAGAGAATAGTTCATGGCGTGGATTTCGTTATTTACACTGACCCGTTTTATTGGGATGACAGCAGGGTAAGTGTGAGGTTTGGTGCACACTAGAACCTGGTTGGAACCCCAGCGGCCTTTTTTGCCACTGACCGTAGCAAGGCGGTAGCCCTATTGTCAACCCTTTTGTGTTTTGAATGTCTAATTTGCATTTTGTTAATCTGTAAAGTTGTTCTTTGTTTGTGGTTGACTGTCGTCCTTGAATGCTACTTTTCCTGTTCGATTGTTATATCCATATTTACGCATCGATATAGCCATGATATATGCTCGTAACACCTCGTTGGACATTCTATAGCTAATACATATATATAAAACAAATTATATATATATAAACACATATTATATACTTCACGGGATGGAACTCCTAAAATGGCCAAAAACAGCAACAGTTCTATACTACTTGTTATTTGTCGTCACGTAGCCTGGGCAGCATAACCTGCTCATGTGACAAGCAGAATTATATATATAACGAATAAAACAAGCTGTCATTCAATCTATCGTACCTTTTTGTACCAGAGAATCAAATATGCCAACTTGAGTGAAGTTCAGTTCAATTACAAGAAGATGGCACGGTCGGTACTACCTATACTCTATAGGTCTAACATGGTGGCTGAATAAAGTCTGAGGTCGCTACTTGGTCTAATCGGATGTCTTGTTTAAAAAAACTCGTTCTTGAATATACGTTCGCTCTTGAAATTATTGAAATTCAAAGCTTCCACGACAACTTTCAGTTCGAGCGCTTCAGGTATCCATTCTTGTTAATCATCCCATTAGTATTCATTCGTTTTTAGATTGATACTATGCAAACTGTTGATGCATGGTTTAGCGGCATTTATTTGTATTCTTCTATATACATTAAATATGTTGAAAATAAGTGACAGAAGATAATCCGAATAGTTCATCTTAAAACGTTATTAATATTTATTGAATTACTGGGGATTATAACAGTCAACTAGCAATACAGATGTTTCCCAATTAATTTGGATTCGTGTGATCAGGTTTGAAGATTATAATCGGAAACGGAAATAAACGAAAATCAGAATCAATGTTGTAATACATAATCAAGTTCCGTCAGTGTAACCTATTGTTCGAAGCGGTTGTTTCATACATGTACAAAGGGTTTCCAGTATTTACATGAGTAATTTCAGTCAGCCGCACTAGTTGGCTATACAACTTTCAGAATATCTTCATTCACTATTGTCCAGAACATTAAAACCATCTGTTTGTGAAGCAACAGAATGTTGCATTGAAAATTCCTTATCAAAAACAATTTTCGTATGTGAAGCTCTTACTTATCAACCGATTTTGAAAAGCAAATAATCATATTTACGACAAAAAATGTCCATTTCACTGATATTTAGTTTAATGTTGAATATTTTCTGAAAAGTGCAACAAAAATTAAGCTAATACATGTGAATGGAATAATAAAATAATACTCATATAAATCTGTATTTTAAGTGAATCGGTCTAGTGATAATTGAATTGTAAGAAGTACCTACACATGGTACGAATGTTTAGGAGATTCGAGTATGCAGTTTGTGGTGCAATAAGCTTACTAAACCGTCATATATACTGAACGGAAAAAGAAACGCATAATGGGTATTTCCGCTATATATTGTATGTTTAATATGCTACTGCCAATCGAATGGTACAGGGCAACGTTAGGCCTGTCCTTTCGGAAAAAAGGTTTAAACCGAACACACCAATGGTTACCCCTTTAAAGTTTCATTATCGACAGATAGCGCATTTGGCTCAAGCAGGTGAGCAAACTTAGGCTTTAATCGTTGCAGTGTCTTAACATTAAACACAATACTGAAGTGGCTTGGCTTTTTCAAGCGAAACTTCAACGTTATGAATTTCGTGTAACAAAGTATACTTTTATTAAAAGGTCTTCTACGTGACAGAGTTGTCCTTTTTCGTGCCATTTCATTGACCAATAGTAAACCATTATATACTGTACAAGAGAATCAATAAACAAGACCAAGTCAGATATATCAGTAGTGTCGGGTTTTACTACAACATATTATCTAACAGTTTTAAGTCATAATCGAAAACGTGCAAATCCTTTGAAATCCATGCGGTCGAGACATCCTGAACCATAAATAAAAAATAAAACAATTGAATGTTGTTTTATTGAATAAAATTATATTTGTGCATTTTATATATCTGATATATTTCTGATAATATACTAAACTATTTTAGGCTTTTGAAATGGTTTACTGTGTTATATGAAGAGTTCCTTACATTTGATGAATATATGTATGTCTTTTTTGTGTTTTGTTTTAAGTGTGAAAGGGATATTAAAGACCTACAAGCAATTTATTTTATTCAAACTTTCATTTTACTGAGATAACAATCTGTGTTACATCAGCCATGATACCCCCACTTGGAGATTTAAAGTTTCCTTGGTAATAGGTGTTCGTTCCACAATTTACACCTTAAACATATATTTTCAGATTAGAGGCTTTATCAAGACAGTTACTGAGTAACATTACTGATATATGTTTTCTTAATATGTCACAATTAATTCAATTGCGTGTAACAATGTGTTCCCGTGTTATTTGTTATAGGCCTTTAGCCAGGACCCGAAATTTTCGATATTGTTACCAACTCAAAGGACAAATTCTACCATCACTTTTTAAAAAGAACAATGTATGTAGATTACATTTTTCCATGATAGCAATCTGGAACAGGTAGATTATATAAAAAAAAATCGAACATGAAAAGAATATCATTGTAGCGCTTTCATCTAATGGCTTGATATTCATTTTTGCATGTCATGCTTGTGTGAATAATTATTGAGGTATTTTTAAACGATGCAATTAAGGTTACAATTCATTTAGTTATATAAAGAGCAAATACACTCTGTTAAGCTTAGAATTCTGTTTAAAATCTCCATTTTGCTTCAAATTGTAAGTCAATTTACCCCACCCACTATTGACACATTGTTTATTCATTTAGTTTAATCAATATTGTTTACATTATATGTGTAAACTTATAAGAATCACTAATTTACATCCTTTCTATGATGATTTAAATGATAGTATTATATGAAGTAGGGATTGCTAGTATAGATTCAGGAAAATATGTAGTATGCAACGTTCAATTTGTTTAGGTGTATGCGTTACTTCAATACTTATTATGATTAAACATTTGGATTATGTATTACATATACAGACATGAATTAAAAGTAAATTATAAAATAAATAAAGTAATAAATAAAATAGAATCGACGAAGAAAACGTTTAAGGGAATAGCCAGACCACTGTACAAACTAACCACTTATCATGGCAACTATTTGTTAGTATCGGTGCAGTTGTTACAAGAGCACCTGCTTAAGATATGTATCTTAATTATATAGGTTGTGATGTCCTTCATATTTGATTTATAGTACTGAATTAACATAGGATTGGGACTGTTAGTAAGCATCAAATCTGTATTTGCGCACGCAAGTGCAACTTGAATGACAGGTATCTAAAAAGACGGTTTATTGCTAATGAAGGGGTAACAATGCCAACAAATGACAAAGAATTGTATTGCTTTAAACTGGTATCTCAGTATGAGTATTTTCTCTAAAATGTTTTGTGAAAATGCATAGTTAACCCTTTATATTGTGGGTGAGACTTTTCAATATGAACTTTTAACGAAACAGAATTGAATGTTGTTTAATGGTTCATCAACACATATAAGATTATTTAGAGCCACCTCAGAGAGAGAGTGGGAAAGGATACATAGGAATCTAGGAACCTGCCCTACTTCTACTAATGAAAAGAGTCCTATGTTTCTTTAACGTGATCGGAGAGGAAAAAATGCGATACACGGTTTACGTCCGCATCAGACGGATGAGGGAAAGGGCAAGTGTCTTGCTCAAGAACACACCGACGAAATTCACCGGCGCCGGTGAGGTTTGAACCAGGGTACTCTGGATGTCATGACGCTAGCTAGTGCTACCCACCGCACCAGCATATAAGTAAAATGTTAAAACGTCATAAAAGATTATATCCATGAAGCTAGGTTCACATTGGTCAATCTTATCTAGCAAGTTGGCTTCTTGTATGTCGAGTTGCAATATGCCTGCAAAAATGCGATATAGGGTCCTATAGTAACCAAAGTGTCCAAACGCAATAGCATCGTAGGTCCGCACTGTACTACAAACAAGGAGCAATATTTAATTAATTATTCAATGAAAAATGTGTACACAATCCTCGTTATTATCCTGTCTTCAGCGCCCAAATAGACAAGACAGGGTAAACAAAACTACATCCCATCAAAAGGAATTCTCTAACAATAAAGTCCACATCCAGGAAAACTAACAAAAGA
This sequence comes from Cyrtodaria siliqua, assembly GCA_037043455.1. Taxonomy (NCBI): domain Eukaryota; kingdom Metazoa; phylum Mollusca; class Bivalvia; order Adapedonta; family Hiatellidae; genus Cyrtodaria; species Cyrtodaria siliqua. The sequence goes on from JAWPHD010002489.1 coordinate 27,802, forward strand.
AACACTAAGATGTTGTTGTTGTGAAGCTATATAAAATACAAAGTAAGAAACATCTCAGGATGTATCTAGAATTGTACTGAACACTCACAGCAGTTACAGTCGAAGAGAAAACCAATCTAGGGTACGACCAGTAAACCCGAGGGACGAAAGCTCATGCACCCACATCCCTTGGTTGGGGTATCATTAGGTGCAATCATAGAGTCCCAAAAGGTTGTGAGAGGGTCGTGGGGTGGGGGGTATTTATGTTATCCTGTTATCGGTGAAATTTATATTTTGTTATCTGTTTTTGTGAAAAGATATTAACTGCTATCTGTTATTAGATATAGTGTTAACTGTTTTCAGTCTTTTTTAATTTGCTGTTGTCCTGTTTTGAGACCCCCCCATCCACTTGCGCCCCCTCCTAAGTGGCTGACTGTAGAGGGGGCAATCACTAAACATGCAGTGCGTTGTAATACTAAAGGGTCATACCCTTTTCTGACGAACTTCCTGATTTATTTTAGTTGTCGGGAATCCCGCCAGATTCCTTAACTTCCGAAGTTTATAGAGCACATCTCCATAAAATAAGGATTGTGATATTCCTAGTCGCAGAAGTGTTTTAAGGTTGGTGTTGTACTTCTCCAGTGCAAGCCTTATATATGCCCAGATAATTTATGTTTTAATAAATTTGGCAATTAAGGCTTTTGGATAACAAAATGCAGTTAAGAATGATCTTATTTAAATAATATTACTTGATATTATAATTAAGAAATAGAACAGCGTTTACTGTGAATTATCGTTTAATATACCACGGTTTGGAGTTCAATTGTAAACAATAATTTTTTACAATTGAACGACAAACCGTGATATATTATAGATAATTCACCATAAACGATGTTCTATTTCTATTATAATACCCCTAAAATGTGAAAATAACGCATACATCTGAAATCTTTCGCATTGCTTTGCTTACTCTCCTAACGTTGCATACGTTACAATGCGAAATGCGCAATGCGCAATGCTTATTCTCCTTACGTTGCAAAAATTACAGTGATATATCGTTCAATATAACGAGATATGTTAAACTAGGCTATATAGTGCGGGTGTATTAGAATATAGCATAACATATAAGATAACATATTTTGTAGACACTAACATATAAGGATCGGTACCCAGCGTATCTCTACTACTTCAGAAAAACCTATCAGCTCTTGAGAAATGAAAAGAAGACTGGCAAATGAAATTATTTCATCCAGCTAAATGTACAGTTATCAGACCCACAACAATCAACACATCTATCAACTACATAGCCACACACTTGAATAAGTCGACAGTAACTTTTAACGAAGACCTCACAAGGAAGCACCACGTCAATTCTACAGTAGCCAATGCCAACATGACCATGGGGTCCGTAAGACGTAATCTAAGGTTAGTGGACCAAACCAGTGAAGTCTGCCGCATATACTAAAATTGTATGCATCCACCGTATGTGATCCACATAAGACAACTGATATACATAACCTGGAACAAGTCCAGCGGAGAGCTACCTGGTTTGTACACTGGAACTATACTTATCGTACCCCAAAGTTGTGTAACAAAGATGGTACAGGACCTGAAGTGGGAATCCCTACAATACAGAAGGTACAGCAACCGAGAAACTATGCTGTTTAAGATCCAATATGGACTAGTGGATGTAGACACAAACCTAGTAATGCCAAACAACAAGCATATCAGAGGTCCCTGGCGACTATCGCACATTTGTATTACAAACATCTAAACATGAACAGTATAAACGTAAAATGACTTCTTGCTTTGCCATGAGTTGACAATGCAGTGGTCTTCTTTGTGATTTTAGTTCATGGATTTGTTCAATATGCGATTTGTTAACATCCTTAAATATATATTTACTTAAGTGTTTTAATTATTTAAGTCTTTATAATGTAATACATTATCGAAAATCGCATTCTAATAAATAATTGCAGTTAACTTATAACTACATTTGAACTACAAGTAATAAACAATAGACCCACTGGCCTTATCTCAAAGTGCTCTCATGTTCTTTAATAACAACAGTATTTTTTTAAATATAAATCTACGTAAAACTGAGAACCTGTAGGGGCCATATTTGACCCCATTGTCATCAATTTTAACCAAGCCTTTCCTAAATAACTCCATGTAATAGTGTGACTGCAGGGTCACCATTTAAATAACTTGGTAGGGGGGCAATAATCTTATGCTAAATGAAATATTTTAGACCTCTAGCTCTTGTAGTTTCAGAGAACAATATGCATATAGACTTTCCTATATAACTCTTTGTAAAACTGTGACCCCCGGGACCGGGCCATATTTGTCTCCAGTGTCATGATTTGAATAAAACTGATAGAGAACCATAAGCTTATGATACATGCACAATATTAGACCGCTGGCCCTTTTTCTGATTTTGTAGAGAAGATTTTTTTTAAGATTTTTCTATATGACTCTTTATAAATATATGACCCCTGGGATGGGGCCAAATAAGATCCCATTGTCACCATTTAAACAAATGTGCTAGTGGACCATAAGCTTATGCATAATATTAGACCTTTAGCTCTTACGGTTTTAGAGAAAGGATTTTTATTTTAAAGTTTTCCTTCATAACTCTATGTAAAACTGTTACCCCCAGGATTGGGCCATATATGATCCCAGGCTCATCATTTTAAAAGTACTTGGTAGAGGACCCTAACCTTATTAAACATGCAAAATACTAGACTTGTATCTATTGTAGTTTCAGAGAGAAATATTTTTTAAAGAAACCAGATTTTTATTTAAAAGGGGGAGATAACTCTAATAACAGGAATCAGCTGCCGTGTTAGCACTGCTATCATGGATTTTTTGTTTCTCTACAAGGTACTCAATAACATTGTACTAGTAAGAATTTGTCCCTTGAGATGGTAACAAAAAAGTGCATGGCTCATGGTCTATATGTGTAAACTTTGATCCATTAACGGAAATCCGTTATTTTGAAATTAAAAATAATTACATAACTGCAGACGAACTCTAACTTGGCTGGATATGTTTATTTACATTGCCCCGTTTATTGGGATGACAATAGGGTAAGAGTGAGATTTGGAGCATCCTAGAACCTAGTTTAAACACCCAGCGTGTTTATTGTGCCACTGACCGTTCAAATGCGGAAGCCCTATTGTCAACCCGTTTAAATTTGTCGTGTGATATAGATTGCATTTTATTTATCTTTAAAGTTGTTCTTAGTTTCTGCGTGTGTTTGTGATTGACTGTTGTCCTTGAATGCTACTTTTCTTGTTCGATTTTTATGCCCCCGAGGGGCATATAGTAATCGCACTGTCCTTCTGTGTGTCTGTCCTTCTGTCCCTCTGTCCGGATTCCGTCCGTCATTCCGCAGTTCGTGTCCGGACTGTACCTTCAAAACCCCTGCATGGATTTTTAATTAACTTAGGCACAAGTAATCAACATAACAAGACGATATGTCGCGAGCAATACCAAAGTCCGTACCTCAAAGGTCAAGGTCACACTTGCAAGGCCAAAGACAGGTACGCAATTTCGTGTCCGGACGGTAACGTCACAACCCCTGCAGGGATTTTTAAATAACTTGGCACAAGTGATCACCATAACAAGACGATGTGTCGCGCGTAATACCCAGTTCCGTACCTCAAAGGTCAAGGTCACACTTGCACTTCATAGGTCAAAAACAGGTACGCATTTTCGTGTCCGGACAGTATCGTCACAACCCCTGCAGGAATTTTTAAATTACTTGGCACAAGTGATAACCATAACAAGACGATGTGTCGCGCGCAAAACCAATGTCCGTACCTCAAAGGTCAAGGTCACACTTGCAGTTCATAGGTCAAAAACAGGTACGCAATTTCGTGTCTGGACCGTTACGTCACAACCCCTGCAGGGATTTTAAATAACTTGGCACAAGTGATCACCATAACAAGACGATGTGTCGCGCGCAAACCCAGGTCTTCAAGGTCAAGGTCACACTTGGAGGTCAAAAGTCAAATTGTGTCCGGTTAATAACTCTGGCATTCATGGACGGAATTTTCAAATAACTGGGCACAATTGCTCACCACAACAAGACGATCTGTGGCCCCAATGTCAAGGTCATACTTAGAGGTCAAAGGTCAAATCGTGTCCGGTCAATAACTGTTGCATACCTGGACGGATTTTCAAATAACAACCAAACGACGTTTCATGCGCGAAATCCAGGTACATGGCTCCAAGGTCAAGGTCATACTTAGAGCTCAAAGGACACTTCGGGGCATTTATCACTTACAGTGATATTTCTTGTTGTATCTACTTTGTAGTTGTTGTTTGTTTCTGCGCGTGTTTGTTGTTGACTGTGGTCCTTGAATGCTGCATTTCCTGTTCGACTTTTATATCTACGTTGTACGAACACATCCCGAGGTTTACCTCGCTTTCACCTACTGACCCCAACTACATGTAGGTGATATGGGTGTATGAACAGTACAAATACATTTGACCTACATGTATACATACAGTTTCATGAGGATTGGTTAAATAAAATAATCTTCTTATGATATCGCTCATATATGTACTCCGTTCATATATATTTATATACTTCCTGGAAATATTATATTTATATACTTCCTGGAAATATATGTTGTATAGTTATGCATTCATATGTAGTTAAGAAGTATTTGAACAAGATGGACAAATCCGGATGTAGAAATAAAGCATGCTCGAATTATTATTCATAATTAACCTGTTTTTGAGTTTTGGTAAATTTAAGAGGCAGTTTGAAAGTTATTACGGTTGTGATTATAAACTAAGGTGAATTCAGAACAAACGGTTGTTGTCTCCACGTCACTTTGATTCGCATAGCGGAAGAAATTCGTCCTGCTGGAAAAGTACAACACCAACCTTAAAACACTTCTGCGACTAGGCATATCACAACCCTCCTTTGATGGAGATGTGGTCTATAAACTTCGCAAGTTAAAGGTGTCTGACGGGTTTCCTGGGTGGGTGCATGAGCTTTCGTCCCTCGGGTTTTCTGGTCGTACCCTAGATTGGTTTTCTCTTTAGCTGCAACTACTATGGTTGTTCAGTACGATTCTGGATACATCCTGAGATGTTTATTATTTTGTATGTGTATCTTTAGTTAGTTTTTCTGGATGTGGACTTTATTGTTAGAGAATTCCTTTTGATGGGATGTAGTTTTGTTTATACTGTCTTGTCTATTTGGGCGCTATTTGGGCGCTGACTACAGGATAATAGCGAGGATTGTGCGCATATAAAATCGATTCAAGCTAATCAGAAGGCCTTATTGCCTACTGACAGTTCCAAGTCGGTAAACCTGTCATCACCACCCTTTCTGTTTTTTTTTGTCTCTTTCATTGTAGTTTCAAGTCTTTGTTTGCAGTACAGTGCAGACCTACAATGCCATTGCGTTCGCGGACGCTGTGGTTTCTATAGGACCCTATATATCATTATATATAAACCTGAGATTCCAATAAGAGATCCTTGGTATTTGTCTCTGTTTCTTTGCCTGAAACCTTAAGGAGCTTAATTGCGTCGGGCGGATGGCAATTTGTTTAGCAGGATTCTACCGGCATATAGGTTTGTTTTGGTATTCACAGCAGGTTTAATATACCAGAGACTTCGCCTAGTAGTATTCCGTGCTTGAAAGAAGAAGGGTTGAGCTACAAGACAGAGTACTGCGGAGTTCATAGCTCGTGAGTATCGTTGAACGTATTGTATTATATTGTAAGGAGTTGTAGAATGTACGTTCGAATTACAGACTGACCAAGGGAATGTGTACAGTTCAGAGTTTGATGCTGACAGTTGAACCGTTGTATGTTGATACAAATTGTTCAAAGTGTTTTAACATACGTTCGAAACCTGATATTTATAGCTCAGGCAAGTGTCCAGCCCAACCTGTGAGGCTGATTAAATATATTTTTATATAGTTATAGGGTCGAACAGGTAAAGTTTCGAATCAATTTATAGTTAGAAATCAACGGATGTTGATAGGAGCTCGTGTTTGGAGCGCATTATATATGATTTTGTTTTAGAATCATTGCTTTGAACAATTGTAAATTTTGTATAATCATGAGGCAGGTAGCCTGAGGAAAATTTAATATAGGTAAAAATCAACGTTTCATGTGTTGAACCTCGCAGTTTGAAATGTGGTGTTAATGTTTCAAACTAGAGTAAAGCTATACTGTATCCGCAGCATAAGACACTGTCGCCTTATGAAAGGACCCGTTTTTGAAATGCAGGAGAGTTCATAGAAATTAATAAGTGCGTTCATATCATACAAAAGGTTAATCTAGAACTCCAACTCCTGACAATATACATGTAGCCCAGTTAACAACTCAATTTGCCGTTTTATTATATGCTCCGTTGCAAAAAAACGTGTACACAGCTCAGTTGCTAAAGAAAGTGTGCATTTAGTTTTTTTTAGAATTAATTGTATAAAAACAAAGTATTCTTAAACATAACTTCCCCGCGGCCTCCTCCTAATATCCGCCTGTGCGTCGCCGACAGCAATTGTTTGCCCGCAATATCCTCGCCAAGCAGATCGATAGCAATAATAATTCCATCCAAGATATTTACAACCGAACCATTTGTACACGATCAAAATTACATTTGAACTGTCGGGGCATTTCTTTCCCGGTTTACCTTGAATGTATAGACATGTTGAATGTGCATTTGTACGATTCAGTAACTTACCATACAGATGTACTTTCTATTTCAGATGGTTAAACTGATTTCATTTTTATAGGTGAATATGAGGATTGCTCATTGAAAACAATTCATAATCAGTAAATATATGGTAACTCTAAATAACTTACTGTGGCATTGAGTCAGGACGTCAATAAAGTTTTGAAGATGTTAAAATCATTTGTCAGTGTACAGGTCAGTTCTTTCCAGGGATTAATCGAGCCATTCCGTCCTGTCCACGGGATTAAAATGTGACTCTTCACCCACTATGTATTAAAGAAGGGTGGACTCTTCTCCCGTAAACTATGTTTGTGTTATTACCCAACTTGAATTTGTAAGTTTTTTTGAGAGGAGAAATGTGATAGGGTGAATTATTTCCCCGTCCCACCCCACATTAGTATTGTTTTTATTAATTTTTTTCTCACAAACTACTTACACTAAATCCACAAAACGTGTTTCATATAAATGTTGATGTATTCAAAGTAAAAGCGTTGTTAGTAAGACATTTGATTTCATCACATGGTATTCATATACATATTAATGGTGCATTAATGGTGTGTTTTCGTCCTTTTTTCTAGGGTGTGGGTGTGGGGGTGTGTGGGGGGAAATGCTGTTTCCTTTATTTGTTTTACAGCCGTCATTGTCATGGGAAAGGTTCCGAATTATACTGGCCCATTCTTTCCTTCCTACTGGCGATATACACATAAATTAAAATAGCATTATATTATATCTATGGTATGTGGATAAATAATTTAGCTAGTTCATTCTTTCCTCCTAATGGTGTTGTACTTATAAATTAAAAGAAGACTATGGTATGTCCATGGGAGAATTAGGCATATTTATTATCCCCCCTACTCGTCATGCACTCATTAATTCACATATAAGTATGCTATAGCAATGATGTGGCAATGATGCGGGGTGAACATATCTCTTTGTTCTATCTTTCCCCTCCACGGGACATGTACATGTACATACTCTAGCAATTAAATTAAAGCATGAATATCCTTAGTATTTGTTCCACTTACATTAAAGAGAATAATATCATGCATGCAGTTGTACTATTATGCTTTCTACATTAAACACAAGAAAAGAAAACAAAGAACGAGATTTTGCAATTTTACCTTGTGTCAGACGAGACTATGTGAGTAAATGCCCAATCACTTCTGCTTAGGTCGCCTCTGTTAATAATAATCAGCGACCTTTATTGCCACTGCCTGTTTAAAGGTTATACTATGGAAGCGTTATTGTACCCACCAGATTATGTGATGTTTATGACCATAAATATAACGACATATCCCGATATATAATCCTATGTCGACATAGTCTCTGTTGATATACTACCATTGTTCTAGCCAGGACGACTTAATAAAAAGAGACATAAGTTGAATATATTGTTTGCACACCATCCACACAGCGACTTGATGACATAGAATGTCGCATGATGACATAAATTATGCCTTAGATAACGTTAAGTTGACTCAAATATTTCGTCACACATTCTTATCTGTACACGCTGCCCTATGTGACAGTATATAAATATCGCATCCGTGTGAGGATATTGTCAACCCTGTGGAACATAATGTAGACCGAGGCGAATAGCATATAACATATGGCGGATGAATATCTATCAAACACGGACACGTGCTAAAATCGATTACAAATTGGCATTTTCGGCGAAATTGGCACTGATAAGATGTATACACCTGACATTATTAATCTCCGATTGTGACAAAACGAAAACATGGATCGTATGGCAAAAATATAATATACACGAACTACATTGATCGCAAAATATTTGTTATAAACGTTGTTATTCCCGTTAATAGCTAAAAGTATTTTTAAGCGACACGAATTTAATTGATTGTTATGTTCCAGTTGTTGAAGAAAGATAAAAATATCGGACAGGGAAAGCAGCATTCAAGGACGACAGTCAACCACAAAACACACAAACAAACACGCAAACAGACAAACGAGAAGGCAAAGGTAATAAAAAAATGCAAACGACATCACAAACACACAAGGGTTGACAATAAGGCTACCGCCTTGGAACGGTCAGTGGCAGTAAAAACGTACTTTTTTAACAAAGTAAATTTATTTCGTCAATTGAAAAGCTAGAATAAAACCAAATATATGTACATGTACACGTAGATACATTTCTCGTCTATATGCCTGTGTTTTTTTTTTTAAAAAAAAGACAAAGATCGGAGAAAATCAACTTTTTTTGCACAAAATTAAGTAATATCACTATCCGTCCCAACGACGGCGAATTGCATGTACATTTAGAAACACAATCAGGTACACAAGAAAAACCCCTCCACCTGACATACTCATAACGTTGTATACGTTGCGGAAAAAGAAACTTATTAAAGAAACTGTATTTATTTTGGCTGTTTAAAAGCGAGACTTAAAGATGGTTAACATTGTGTACTGTTGATTTTATGAATATTGAGTTCTGCTCAACCCGGGGCTAGAGGGCGTGAGCGGTAGCTAGCATATTTCACTATCGCTCAGGAACAGTCTCAATTAAACCGAGACTGCAATATTTCGTATGTGTCGTGCTCGGCCGTTTCCAAAGGTCCATAATCATACTCTTTTTTAAAGGAATGGCATTATCATGTAGGAGTCTCTTGTACTGATATGCAGTAAATTTCAATAAAGTCAGTCATAGGTACTATTTGTTTCACAACATTTACCGACAAGACAGTCCAACTCAAAAACGGCAACATTCAGTTTCATTAAAGAAATGCAAATGGTACACAAGAAATGAAATAATTTGATTATATAAAGTGTATGTGTCCGAGCATTTCAGACTAATTTTGTTTATTATCCAATTATGTTCTGGGTTTATGAAAGAGTGTCCCTTATCCTTTATAATAAACATAATAGCAAAGGTACGTTGGTAAATTAAATCATAATGGCGGCAATATACCTTGCCGAGTTAATTTTCAGAATACGAAAAAAAGCGAAAAACTGAAATATTAACAGTGAGAATGCATTTTTGTTTCTAAAAGTGTTCATTTTTATTAAAAGCTTGCTATTAAAAAAGTCTATCATAAAGGAATACCTTTTTCCAACCAAATTAACTATAAACACCAAACTCGCGTAATATGCGTAATATGCCGGTTCTGCGTTTAAAATAATGTTCACACGGGAAGGTGTTGATATTAAACATGTGGAATTACGAAATTATAACTATTTTAAAATTGTTCAGTATTTGCTGAATTACTAAAGTAATAGGTTAACAGCATCTTGGAGGGAAACCATTCCACTAGAATACTCCATCCCGACCACAAAATCCTAATTTATTTTGGCAATTTAAAAGCGAGAATAAAACAAGTATATGTACATGTAGATACATTTATCAAGTAACGATATAAACTAGTTCAAGAAAACCGGAGAAAAGTACTTAAAAAAAAAGAAATATAAAAAGATCGGACAGGGAAAGTAGCATTCATGGAGGACAGTAAACCACAAAACACAGAAACAAACACGCAAACAGACAAACAAGAAGGCAAAAGCAATAATAAATGCAAACGACATCACAAACACAAAAAGGGTGTGGAACGGTCAGTGGCAAAGTAGGCCACTGGGGGTTTAAACCGGTTCTAGGGTGCACCAAACCTCACACTTACCCTACTGTCATCCCATTAAAACAGGACAGTGTAAATAAAGAAATCCCCGCCATGATCTAATCTCTAACCAACAAGGCAGCATCAATAGGCAATATAAGTAAAACACAAATATGCTCGTGTAAATATAATACAAAACAACAATAGCCTAGAAAGCCACAATGAAGGTACTCAGTGACTTGGCAGAAGCCAGAGCAGTAAGAGAATACACCATTAAGGGCACGACAAGAAAGATCATGGACAAACATCAAACGCCACCGTCCCAATGGGCGTTAGGTAGGCTTCATCATAGGGTCCACAGCCTGTCCGGTCATCGTACAAGTAAAGAGGAAAGCATAGTGGCGAACTGTAAAAGGGTCCACCACCAAGCATGCAGTACGTTGCAAATTGATAGGGTCATAACCTCTTTTGATAAACTTTTTAACAAGTTTAACAAAGATAGTATGAAAGTGATCATGACCAAGAATCTTACGAAGTTTATAAATCACATCACCATAGACGTCAGGTTGTGATAGTCCTTGTCGCAGAAGAGTCCTTAAATTACTTTTATATTTGGAAAGAAGATCAGGGTTACGATAATAAAATTTTGCAAAGGTTTTACGAAGTTTATGGTAACGGTAACCCTGATTGAGTACCTTTTTAGTTATACAAAGATTACGAATATTAAAGTCCTCAACTCGAGTACAAGCTCTAGAAAAACGAATAAGTTGAGACACATATACCCCATAAGAAGTTGCTCGGGGTACATCCCCATCCAAGTGAGGATAAGTTTCGCCAAATTATATAACCAGCATCACCGTCAATCCCAAAGACGGCAAACATTCATATACAATTGAAATGCGACCGGGAACATGAGAACTGATATAACTACTTGTAGCATGGTCACTGAAATTTCTCTTTGTAATAGCACAGGTGTAAATCGTTTAATTGAAAACAAGACCTGTCAATATAACAGTTAGAATAAAAAGTTAGAGTATGGCATTGAGCTGAAATGGACATGCTACAAAACAAATAGAGTATGGTTTTATTGAGTTGGTTAATTTAAACACATCGATGGGCTACGCTCTTCCCGATGTTTAAGTTAACCAACTCAAAAAAACCATACTCTATCTATTACATGTATATATATATATGATTAAAATGTATTTGCCAGACTATATGTATAATCTTAGCATGGACTGCATTCATATCAGAATGTCTTTTTTTAGAAACTGAATAAAATTGCAATGGTGTGTCATATAATAATAATAATTAAAATGGAGGTAATATGCTTTGCGGAGTTTATTTACTCAGTCAGGAAAAAGAGCGAACAACTAATATACGTTTAACAGGCAGAAAGGTATTACTACAAATTAAAAATAACGGGACGCCATGAGTTTTAAAGAACGCAGGTTTGACATGTGTCCCTTTAACCAAGTAAATGTACGACTGGCAATTGACATACATGCTATTGTCAGTAACAAACACAATATAGCTGTCAGTAACAAACACAAGATAGTGTATTATTGGCGTGAATCCAAAATGTGCGGATCTGTAATCATCATTTAAATATTGTTTGTAATCGTAATTATATGGCATGACATATACAGTTAAAAATAAATATCTTTCGATTTTTTTTGATTTTTTTTTTATATGGTTGCCTCTGTGCTTCACAAAACACACTGCCATGCTATATTGACAGTACTACTGAATATATATGTGCGTCGCACATCACCCTCAGCCCCAATCTAAAAATATGTTGTGCCTCAACACCCTCTAATCTCAAATTCTGTATTCGCTTCTGACATTATATTCTCAACATCTAGGCCGACCATTACAACATGGTGGCTTGCCGTTTTCCATTTTACCCGAAAGCGGGTACTAACAGAGTACTCACATGCAGAATGGTAGGAACCAATCAGACCGTACGAGTTTCGCATAATTTGAAATATGTTAACATGCATGTAATAAGGTTTATAAAAGTGCCTCCTTATATGGGTCCTGAATCCTGAACCTGCAGGTCAGTAGTCCGTAGACAAATAGGAGACAATGATCTAACCAACCGCACACCAAATGCTCTAAACGCAGTAGGTTAGTTGCACCACACATTCGTATTAAATAGTATGTAACAAATGCTACGATCTGCAACCTGATCGGCTCCTATTATTTTTCATGTGGGGGCTCTTCTGACTAAAACTAGTGTGTTTTGTGTTTGTGTGGCACGTAATGGCTGAAACAAACAAAACCAAACCACAGGGGTCATTATCGGGTTTGGGAATGATCACAAAAATAAAATTAAAACAATTTCTGAAGAAAAAAAAATATCAGCAAATTTCTAGAATATGCTTTCATAATCTGGATTTGCTTTCCGCAAAAAAATATAACGCAGATAAGAACTATATTCTAGGAATTACTTTTTCAGGGACAAAAACAAAAGTCTTTTGTCCGTTTTCATCAAATAACATTTGTTTGCTCGTTTTAAAACACGTTTTTTTTTGTAATTTATTAATTTTAAATAAAATAGGTCATCGAAATATATTTCTTACGCACTATTGACTCCAGTAAAATAATGTGGTTTGGTTCAGAGGCGGCAGTATTGATGAAGCAAACCACAGGTATTACTGGATGCAATAGTGTGTAAGAAATACAATGTCAGAAAAGAGCTTGACCTTTGACTTAAAAATCAAAAGTGTCATACTCTTTCAACTGACAGTCTACCAATGAAGTTTCATATTTGCCATAGTGGAAGAGTAATAAGGGCAAGATTTTTCATTTTCCTGCCATGATGAACTTGAGCGTTGACCTACTGACCTCAATAACATATATGCACAACTAGGCATTATACTGATGATTCGTACAAAGCTTCGTCAAAATCCAACAAGTAGAGCAGACAAGATTTGTCTCACCTACCATTTTGTGTTAAAAACGTAATAATAAAGACAATATTTTAGTTCATATTATACTTTATCAATTAAACAATTGAGAAAACATACACTTCAGCATTGACTATGGTCAGTGGTGTACATGAAGTCTTCTTCGACGTTGACGTGCAGTCTGAAAAAAGTTAAAATAAATTAAATTAAATTCATAAAATATAAGTCGATCAATGTGATGGGAGGGAAGATGGACAGGTTAAAGGAACGGAACAGCTCATCAACACTTTGTTAAGGTTATTTTCAGCCGTTCCAGATAGAGGGAAAGAATTCATAGTATTCCAGAAACCCAAACTTAATTTTACTATCGATTAGATTCTTATGGTTCTTTAACGTGAGACGTCGATACACAAGACCACCAGGTCCTATCCGACGGACGTGTTGGGTGTTTTGCCTCAGGACACATCGAAGTAATGCAGTGGTGCCAGTGAGACTCGAGTCCGTGTTCACCAGATTCAAAGCCGAGCGTGCTATCCACTGAACGACCACATCCCATGGCAAAGTTTGAGTAAATTGCAACATCAAATAATGAGTCAATACATATTATATTTGTATTCATACGAGTATATAACTGATCTGACAATGACATGCTTACAAACTCAAACATGCAAACAAACAAACGTAATGTATTGTCATCCAACAGTAAAGCAAGAATATATCATGCCATTATAAGGAAAGTTATATTTACCCTTGTATAAGCAATTTATTTAATAAATACATGTACGAAATAAAGAACAGCTCTTGCCAACAATCTAAAATCGTTAAATTAAACACGTTTTGTTCTTTTTTATTCATTTAATGACTAAATAATGTCATTTTATATTGACAGAAAACATTATTATAAAATTATTTGTATTCTCAATAGTTTCGGATTATAGGTTGTTTTGAGTAAGTACGTCTTTAGCTTCCTTTTTAATTTCTAATGACTTGTATTTCCTATTAGGTCTTTCTACATAAGATTTGTCTCATAAGTTCGGTGGTCAAATGTCGTCTACTAAATTCCACTTTCATACCCTATATAAGACCCGTGTCGATTCACAAAGTACCCGAAACGTCTCATACAGTACCGCCTTATCTCATTAATATTCAGTAAATTTAGGTAGTGCGTATGTTGTATATAGGAACCCTAACGTATACAGTAATCACTTAGTACAACACGTATAATAATCGTTTATTTCTTCAGTACTAGGCTGCATTTTATTGGGATATTGTAGCTTTAAAGAATAATTTTCCAAAATACTGAGAGAAAAAAAAGGAGTGACTCGTGAACTACTAGTTTCGCTCATTTAAAAATGTTTAATTTGATCCTGGGAATAATCAAATCTAGAGAACAAAAGGAGTAAAATAATATCAAGAGTGCCTTTCGCTTAATGTACATGTCAATCAAATATCCAGCAATTTGATTGGTTGGCATATTTACCATGATGCATCACACCAATTTAATCAATATGGCATAAGATACCGCAATACATCAAAACCAGAACAGATTTCATGTTGAGTAGATGTGCCAGAAAATTAAATAAACGCAACATGTGTTTTAAACGTTTGGTTGCTTTGATGGGGTTTGTTCAGTTAGGTAGGTACTCTATATAATCTAGAATGTTTGAGTTTTAAAATGTTTTCCTTTTGTATTTTTAGCTTTGCTTAATTTTATATATTGAGATGGATAAAATGAAAGCATGACGAGTTGATGATTGGTACAAGGTCATTGTTTCTATGTATGATATTAACGGCAGTTTTACTATAACGATTCTATTATACCAATTAGAAATGCTGTGCATGCTGATTTACATATGCAGGTTATTGATGTGATTTAAACATATTTTATTGCAATATAATATGCAAACTTGTTGGACCATAAGTTTCAATACGATATATTACAAAGAGTTCATGTCTGAGCAAGTAGTTATTTATGTATGTACTCATGTGTGTCTGTGTTTCGTGCGGGTTTGCGTGTCTCTGGAATTTCTCGTGAAGTGTTTATTATTAACCTTTGCCATTAATGTTTTATTTTTTATGTTTCTTCGAGACGCTATAAATTGTATACATGTATATACAAACTTTCCGCATAAAGTCCGCTATATTTCGAATTCTAGTGCCTGCACCACCAAACACATCTCCAAACGTTCAACTTCTTGCCTTATTGCCGTTAAATATCACGTTAAACAATATTTTGCTAAACTCTTGAAAACTCTGGAATTAATTTATTTTGCTCTATTAAAAGTTCAGGAGACGTTCTTGCTATAATCTGCTATAAACGTCAAGTATGATCTATAGGTACCTATGCATTCTCTACACTATATACGACCTTACCACATCACCTTATTAGAGACAGGAGTATTGCTCTTATTCAAAACACTTTCGCCAGAGAAAAACATAATGTTTGGCCTGTAACAATATTAAAGCGTTTGTAACTAACGGCAGTTTAGACAATTGCACTATATGTGGACTTGCCAAGAAGTTTGTGAAGGAGTCATTTTTCTGTTAGATAATATTTTCGTTAGGTATGGACTTACCGTTTATAGACAAATTATTGGTATCCCTAAGGGTACGAACTGTGCACCACTCGTCGCAGATTTGGTCTTATATTAGTACGAAAGAGATTTCATGTTGAGACTTTCATCCGAAACTTTAGCAGATGTAATTGAAGCATTTAATGACAACTCTCTGTGTCTGAGAGGACGTATTAAAAATTGACAATCCTTTCCTTATTACACAGGTTAATAATATCTATCCTAAGGGACATTTCTGATACTGTCGCGTCTTTTATTGATTTACATCTCTCTATTGAAAATGGCGACAATTTATGACAAGAGATATGAATATAATTTCGATATTGTTAATTATCACCATTAAGATTGAGATGTTCCCCGAGCTACTATGTTTCTCAACGTATTCGTTTTTCTAGAGCTTGTAGTCGTGTTGAGGACTTTAATATTCGTAACATTTGTATAACTAAAAAGCTACTCCAACCGGACTACCTTTACCATAAAATTCGAAAAACCTTTGCAACATTTTATTATCGTAACCTTGGTCTACTTTTAAAATATAAAAGTAATTTAAGAACAAGGACTATCACAACCTGACTTCTATGATGATCTGATTTACAAACTTCTTGAGATCCTTGTTCATTATCACTTTCATACAATCTTTGTAACGCACTGCATATTTGTTGGTTGGCCCATCTACAGTTCGCCACTATGCTTTCCTCTTTAATTGTGCGATGGCCGGACAAATTGTGGACCCTATGACGAGTCGATGCTGTACATCTAAATCCTTATAGAACGGTAGCGTTTAATGTTGGTCTTTAAACTTGTCTTGTCGTACCCAGAACGGTTTTTTCTCTTGTTGCTCTGGCTTCTGCCAAGTCATTGAGTACTTACTTTGTGGCTTTCGCTTTTCATACGTTTTTTCTAGCTTTTTATATTATATATACATGATCATTTATGTGTTTTGCGTATATTGCCTATTAATGTTGCAGTGTTTGTTAGGGAATATAACCTGGCGGGGATATCTTTATTTTGTTTGCCTTAGATTGCCACTGACTTTTCCTAGGCGGTAGCCCCATTGTCAAACCTTTTGTTTTTGTGATTTTATATGTTGCATTTTATTCGATTTTATAGTTATTTGTTCTTTGTTTATGTGTGGGTTTGTGGTTGACTGTCGTCCCTGAATGCTACTTTTCCTGTTTGGTTTTTATATATAGTTGTTCTAAACAGTTTTGTTCCCCATGTTCACCATTACTGTAACAAAGTGTTTTAAAATTAATTTTATATTAAAATTTAAAATAACGCAAACAAACCTTACTTTCCGTTCTAAAACATCTTTTTAAATACAGATATAAGAGCGAATATTGAAGGGTTGGACGAATCGCAACATACCTATGTACTAGTCTTGCACTTTTAAACCTTGGCATTAGGCTATGCTGGATAAGTGTGTTTCTTGTTAAAGTAATTACACAGTATTTGTTTTGAGATCATTCAAACACGAATAAATTTTTCAGAACAGTTAATTGATTAAAACATATTTTAAATAATTATAAGTGAACCTTATTTATATTCGCAATGACAAAAAATAAAATAATCGTAACAATCGTATTATACTGATTAAGTGTCATTCAATGAGTCATTTGTAGAGATATGGAGCGGACACAAAATATAGTGTTTGTGGTCAATGATAAAACGACATCGATATGACCATTAATAATGCTACAAAGTCATCTGCAAATACAGGTGGTGATAAAGATAAAGCAAAAAAAACATTTAAGCGGTTTCTAAACAAGAACATAATGGGACATTCGTGTCAATGTTAAACATTAAATTTGTATGAATAAAATACGTTTGTATAATGAAATAAGGGCTCTGTCCCAATTTGAGTAACTCGATTTAAATTTGCGCTTTGATTTATCGTAGTAATTAGTATAATACCAGTCTATATTCGTGGAGCATGTTGTGTAACGGCGTTTATCATTAGACTAAAGCGTCAGGCTATACCGACACAAAACAAACACAAACAAAGTATCGGACTTTTTCTGTTTCTGTTAGTGAGTTTGCAATATTATTCTATTTAGTTTCCTCGAAATAGATAGAAATAACATACATTTCCTTCCAAATGAATAAAAATCTGACTTATTTTCTTCTAATTTGATTTCCTTCCTGAATACATTCCCTTCAGAACTTGTATTTTTGACAAAGCTGACGGTGTGTCTTAATATTAAAAAAAACGGACAATCTGTGTCCATATTTCCAAAAACGTGTTGTTTATCAACAAAAAAATATTTCAAGCCCAGTTTTCCTCGTATTTATTCCAAAAGTAAATTCTTTCACCGGAATGACCCTTCCATGTATCACATGTGCTAAAACTTACGAAAACTCTGGGATTAATTTGTTTTGGTCTATTTAAAATTCAGGAGAAGTTCTTGATAAAATTTGCATTAAACGTCAAATTTCAACTATAAGCACTTATGACTTCTCTACAATATATACAACCTTACCACATAACCTAATCAAAAACAAGCTTATTGCTATTTTTCAAGAAACATTTGCTAGGGAAAGTACTACATTTTCGGCCTGTAATAATATTAAAGCGTTTTTTACTAACGGCAGTTTAGACAATTACACTATGTGAACTTGCCAATACATTTGTGAAGCACTCATCTTCCTATTAGATAATATTTTCGTCAGGTATGGAAAGACCGTTTATAGACAATATGTTGGTATCCCTATGGGTACGAACTGTGCACCCGTTGGCGCAGATTTGTTTTATATTGCTATGATAGAGATTTCTTGTTGAGTCTCTCACCAGATACCCAGGAAGATGTTATTGAAGCCTTTAATGACACCTCTCGGTATCTGGATGACATATTGAACATTGACAAACCTTTTGTTATACTATGGCAAATAATATATACCCTAAAGAACTTTTCTCGGACCCATCAAAAATGACAGTGAAATTGCATTTTATATATGTCGCCAAAACGGCCATTAACCGGAAACGTAGCCCAAAGCGTTAACTTCTCCATTGTTCATTGGCCAAAATTCGTCAACACAATTCACAATTTAATAAAAGTAGATTTCGTGTCGCGGAAATTTATATCTTGCTAACCTATTATGATAAACAAATGATTTGATAACTACCGTTGAAAAACATTTTTTATTTGTTTATAATTATCGCCATCCCGTTTTTCCGGAACTCTTCGCAGATTTACGTATTTTGGTTGTCCATTATTGATAGCCATTGACGGAAATCGACGAGGTAATTCCGTTTTCATTCATACCAAACCCGAACAACCTGGCAATTTCCGGAAATGTTTCGGAAATGATAATGAAATTACTTACGTCATCATCGTATGTCATCACACATTATGACGTATGGTCGATTAGTAAACAATTAGTGAGCAAAGGTGCTAATTACAGATCCATCTTAATTTCTTTCTTCCAAAACTATTGTACACATACTTTTGATTATCACAGTTTCATTTCTATGGATGATTTTATCGGCAGGCTTTTCTTTGTTACACAGAAGTTCAGCGAGATTTTTAATGTGAATATGGTATGTCTCTGCCTGCACAGGGGACCAACGGCTTTACATCCGTAGGAAGAATGACATACTTTCACAGTACCTTTAACAATGTTGCACGCAATAAGTTATAGATCTAAGGGAGTGCGTTTTCAATTCTCGAGACGGGAACCTCCGAGAGTCGAACCCTAGACTTCTAAATCCAGAGGAAAGCAAACTAACCACTCTGCCATCGCATCTTTTTACCGCCACAAGCACAGTGACATTATGGTCCATTATGAAAACAATATAACTATTTAAAACAACACCAGGTCTAGAGTGACTAAAAGATGCTTAGGTCCCAAGATGTTACTCACAGTGGTAGGAACAGCCTCCTTTCCCAGATCCCAATAAATTGACTGGCGTGTGAGGGTAGGGGATATATCTGGTTCGAGTTCTAAAAGTATTTTTACCCTATGTTGTATATCGGGATGCTTCGGCATTTTATCCAAAAATGGTTTCAATGAGTTTGGCAAACAGAAATTAAGACATCCTGAACATTTATATTTGAGATTTCTTAATTTTCTGATGTCCCAGCAACACGGCAGCTGTACATAATACCCAAAAGAGGGTAATGCAGGATGTAGATAGAATAGATAGGAATTTATATAGGAAAAGCCTCATCTAAAAAAATGGCTGTAAAATATTTATTTCTTAACTGAATTTCGAAACTAAGGTATATTTATGAATAAAATGCCAGTTCCAATGAAATAAAATGTTTTTACATTTTGTTAAAATTACTCGTGGTATTGCTGAAAAACCTTTGGCTTAAACAAACGCCCCAAATAATAGCAATTGGTCGGGTTTAGACTCCGCCCTAATGTACAGAATTGTTTTTGTCTTTTTTTGACTGGATTGTGTAACAAATCCAGGCTTATAGTTTTGAGATTTCCGCCTGTCTTTCAGTCTATCCGTCCGTCCGTCGACGAGTTTTTACGTTTTCGTTAAAGATTTTGTTTTTCCTCATTTCTAAAAAATGAAACTTGGCACACATGTGCAATAGCAATACAAATGCTATATGACATGAACCATAACTATGTCATGTGTATTTACCTGAACTATCACCCTTTTCACACAGACTTTTCAGTTAAAATGTTAAATTCGCAATCCGGCGTCCGCACCACTGTTGGTGCTTCACCTTTTTTTTACGTTTAACAAAGTTTCAGGTTGCCACTGGACCCCCCATATAAATGAAACGTTCCTATCTCAGTGTACCTGAAACTAGGAGTCCGAGGTTGTGCCGGTCATCCGGTTTGGTTTGATGCTACGGAGAGTTCAGATTTGAAGGTGATGAAAACACGGTTTGGAAACTTTACCTTTCATAAGCTTCAATCGACCTATGCTTTCTCTGTCCTATCATTTCACTATTTTTGCTTTTCTACCACCGACGGAAACATTATGGTCGAATTCTACACTCAGTTTCTTAAAATGTAGATATGTAGAAACTAATAAGTATCTTGAGCACTGCTTGTGCTAAACATCAAGAACAGTGAATCAGACCAACGTCTTTTCAACATAGCATTTTATGAATTTGGAGCATTTTCAGAATATATGGATGAAAAACGTCCGACCCGGTGTCCTCCACCCCAAGACATACGCAACTAAATTTGTGATTTGACTAATTTTCTGAAATTGTATACCATTGATTAAATGTCAAGTAGGAAACAACAACTTCCTGTTTTAAAAACATTGTACTTTTCTCAAACATACATAATCATAATGATTAGACATTACGTATGAATCAATTTAACAAACGTTGAAGACAAGAAGCATATTCGAATAAAAAAAGCTTAAATCATATATATACATTTGTTCGAAATGACATAACGTTGAAACATTGGTTGAGATCCGTAAGGAAGCTGTTTAATGTACATGTTGTTCGGCAAGAAAGTATACGCATCACGGCTTATGTATATATCTTACATACACTGATGTAGTAGATAGTCCGATCGGGTACAGCTTTTATGACGGTTGGTGATTCAGCCAATGTCAATCCAGACTGGATCATGAATAGATAGCCCTTCGAAGTTCGTTCCATGCCATATCTGTCGGGGAACGAATTGAAATATGTTGGGGGTGGGGGTCGTATGTCACGATTCATAATACACTTCGGGTAGACTTGCATATACCGGTGCACATACCGCACAATCAGACATACACTGTGCTCGCCCTATAGGTTTAACCTATTTCGTATTAAACATTCTTAGCTTCTTGTAAAATTTAAAATTGATCTGTTATTATATCTCAATTTTGTTTTTCTAGTTTTGAAATTAGTTGAGATGCAAAATTATTTAGTTCTAAGTTACAGAAGAACTTCGAAGGTTTTTCACGGTCTTCTACTATGTTTGCTCCTGATCGTATCAAATACCTTTGCATTTTATATTTTCTTATGTTTTGTAGTTCTTGTTTAAGTACTTACATAGATTGGATTTTGTCGCATGATAGATCGTTTTCTAGAACTTCAATGAGTTTCTTTTTCGATTTTCTTTTGTTCTCTTTTTGTAGCTTGAATATGATAGCGACTGACCCCTAAATTCTATTAGCAGTGTTTCTAAAAGTAACTGATCATAAATCACCAATTGTATTTCATTATTTGACATCTCATGTTACACGTGCGATACGGCTATCACCAGTCTCAGTATTTCAGAACTATACAGAAAATACTAACATTATTTATGTTGCATATTGCGCTTTAACTTCCTCTCTTTTTAAATGTTTAAGTTTCAAGTCTTGTTTCCTGTAGATGTATTTTACGTCTCTATGTACAGGGTGTAATTATAAAATTATTCTGAGCAATAATTTGTAATAAACGTTCCCTAGCATTTTTTGTATTATTAACATGTTTATAATTATAGTAACTAAGTTTGTTATCTAACACTACATTATAATGGCCACACATGATCCAATTGTTATTATTAGATTGATCAGTTGTACGTAGAATATTATCAAAACATTGGTTGAATCATTGTTTGGCCCATAGAGCGTTATAAGTGTAAATCTGTTGTTATCTATGTTTTGCTGAATAATATGGCAACCCCTCGAGAGTTTGAGGTGCATGAACTAAATAGGCATTCATTTCACCACCGGGTGCGAATAAACTTCTCAGTAGCTAGAGTGGAATGATGTCCCGAAGGCAATATACATGACATTTTTTTGATTTAAGATAGCTGAATACGTCAACTTTTTTCTCTTCTGAACGAAGACCCTGACAATTAACTGGCAATTTTCTAATCTCTGTCATTTATAATATGAATATAAAAGTGGACAGCACATAAACAGTTTTCAGAAACAATGAAAAATGTTATCAAATGCAGTAAAAAGTCACATATCTGCATTATGAATAGAAAAGTCTATTGTTTGGCAAATCAAAGTATTTTCATTAGCTTTAAGATTACCATATATGTATCAGTACGTTGGTTTGTTTTTTTACTTGATCAAACTATTTATATTTTTTGTGAAGGCAAATCAACTCAACAAAAACACCACGAACTAGCTTTAGAAGCTAAAAGTAAACAAGAAAGCTTATACAAGTCTATATATACAATGATTATTATTATTTTGATTTTTCTTAATATAAAATAATTGTTATTACTGAAATTTTAATAACAGTTGTGTCCCTTTGTAAACTAACTTTATAAGGTTTTAATAAACTATATTACATAAATCTCTCTCTCTCTACCAGAAAAATAAAACAACAACAACAACAAAAAACAACAGAATTAATTCATAGTCAAGTATGCTGTTTTGTCATGGGGAAGTCTGCTAAAATAATTAAAAATATGAGGATAAACATGAGGATAAACAAACTTACATGTTTCCAATTTAAATATTATAACTCCCTTTGTTCATTTAGTAAGCACATTTATGATCCAATCAAATATATATATAGTATAATATACTGCAGTCATGCTGTTAAAAGCATGGCAAATCAAAATAATCCAGACTCCTAAATGTCAATAAGCTTAAATTAAATTGTACATGTTTATTTACACAATGACGTCATGCAACTGTCAATGTTGATATCAGCGCGGTATCTTTATCTTCCCCAATATTTAAAATCAGGCTCACCAATGTAAAGAGCAGAAAACGTTATCCAGTATGCAAAAATTCGTATTCCGTGTGATTTTGTATATGTTTCGAATAATTGCAATTATTGTCCGTATGAAAATCTTCAAGAAACAAGATCAGTATGCCGATATTGTTCTCTTATTTGTGACCAGAGGAATATTGGCGGACTACATGTATTTGTTTATTTGATTGATCTGTAATTTCTTACAAATAACTATACTGTAATTTCTTTCGCATAATTATACTTGTAACTCCACTGTTAATTATATACATATTTGTATTGAACCTATGGCTTATGCTGACATATAAATACAAATATATACTTTATATACTCGGTTGTAAAATAAAGTGTACACTTTGAACATTTTACTTTACACTTTCCTCTTTATCAAGAGACAGTTCCTTAAATATTAAACCTATTGAAAAACAAATAACAACATGATATTGGCAATGGAATGATAAAATCTTTGGTACCAAACATGGCATATTCATTTTGAAATGTGTCAATTTAATTCTTAAAAACTGTATACAATTAAATCTAAACAAAACTCAGTGTACACTTTCTTTTGCAACTGAGTATATATATTCAAACAGTCCATCCTACATCAAAGTCTAAATAGGGACAGATCAAAATCCTGGTTTATGCCCGCTCAGTGTTCTAGGGTAGATGAAAGAAATTATTGTCCTCCTTTTACTAAAATACATAAAAAAAATGAGATATAGGGTCCTATAGAAACCATAGCGTCCGAGCGCAAATGCATCGTAGGTCCGCACTGTACTGCAAACAAGGACTTGAAAATACAATGAAAAAGACAAAAAAACAACAGAAAGGGTGGTGAAGACAGGGTTACCGACTTGGAACGGTCAGTAGGCAATAAGGCCCACTGGTAAGCTTGAATCGATTTTATATGCTCACAATCCTCGCTATTATCCTGTCTTCAGCGCCCAAATAGACAAGACAGTGTAAACAAAACTACATCCCATCAAAAGGAATTATCTAACAATAAAGTCCACATCCTGAGAAACTCACTAAAGAAACACATACAAAATAGTAAAACATCTCAGGATGTATCCAGAATCGTACTGAACAACCATAGTAGTTGCAGCTAAAGAGAAAACCAATCTAGGGTACGACCAGAAAACCCGAGGGACGAAAGCTCATGCACCCACCTCCCTTAGTTGGGGTTTCAGTAGGAACAATCATAGAGTCCCAAGAGGTAGTCCAGTCATCGCACAAGTGATTTTTGTTTACATGTATGTTTATTTGAATGAAAACGTAGATATAAAAATCTAACAAGAAAATTGTGTTTTTACTAGTAGACTCATATATATGCAATCTCGAAAGTAATACCATTCTGTAAAAGGCAAATAAGGGCCAATTAGTTATTACAGACACAGAATAAACTCGTATCAAAGATCCATAAGAAAGTGTTGCATTCCCATGATCTAACTATACATATGTTATATTGAATTTATGTGATTTTGCGCTATTGACTTGGAAACAGTCAATCATTTGTTTTGGCAATATATGCACGCAAAAGCTTTATGGTGTAATTTGAATTGACAGCAATATCAATATTGTTTTCAGGTTAGAGACATTTACATTTTGATTTTAAACTTCCATTAAAAATAAAGATGTTCTCAATTGTATAAATATTTGTACAAAATATGTCATCTACTCACATAAATGTATGAATACCATTCCAAACCTCAAAGGATTGAAAATAAACTATATAAAACCATTGAAATAGAAAAGGATATTGCTTAAAACACGATACATCAAATCAGCACAGCACAAAATGATGGTTTTCTTTCAACAAACACTTACAATGTCGTCTTCTCTACCGGAAACACAAATTATGTTCATTTTCATTTTCCTCTTTATCACTGACTGTTATTTGTTTTCTTCTATTTTACCAGTTCTTCTCTTTCAAGTCTTTATTTATCGAACTTGTTTTTTACCGTTCTGATTAAAACATCTGCCTTTAATTTTTTCTATTTATTATTGTATAGCCTTATATATAAAAATCAACAGTAATACTTACATTAAATACAAAATGTGTTATGTTGCCATGTATTTTATATATCATGTGATAATATGAATCACGTTTAAGCGGATGTGATGCTATGTTATATTTATATGAATAAAATATTCTATTATAATAGCAAACTATACAGGCAAACATATGTTTAAATCAATATATTTTGTTCGTATTTATTCACTTTGTGACATCAAGCACACTGGCATTATTCTCAAACTGCTTTGTGCATTTCGGTTGTGCATTGCATTCTGTACAATCGATTTACATATTTAAAAACTCATTCCTTTGAATAAGGTTAGTCCATTGCTTTTTGTTTTGTTTTGCTAACCATAGGAAAATATGTTTTGTAGTCAATAGTGAAGGAATAAACTTCATTCGCTGGATCAAACTTGACGCGTTTACTGACGTCATGCCTCCATCCGGGTATCAGCCTGACGTTACAAACACCCGAAGTAAACTTGAGTGTGCATACCTCTGTGGCCAGGAAAGTGTTTGCATGTCATTCTTCTACTCCGGACAAACCTCAGTATGCCAGTTGCACGATGTTGTTGTTCTGAACGCGACAGTTGGGCTCAATAAAATACCATCGTCGCAATACTACATCAGAGAAGGTGAGTAAATCTTATTTTAGCCCCCTTATACGATGTCCTGTTAGGGCCATCTTACCATCGCATCTTACCATCGACCATCGACCTAGGTCGATGCTCGATGGTAAGATGCAATGTTCGATGGTAAGATGCGATGGTAAGATGCGATGGTAAGATGCGATGGTCGATGGTTAGATACGATGGTAAGATGCGATGGTCGATGGTAAGATGCGATGGTCGATGGTAAGATGCGATATTTGCGCAGTTTGGACTTTAGCATTAAAATAGTACCTCCCATACATAATATACCTTGGAACACCCTAAATATTTGGATTATACTCGAATGCGGTCCTCAATTATGACCTTTGTTAAACAGGAATACACGACTAAAATTTAATTACGAGGGAATGTCTATAATGAAAATATGTTCCATCGAAAACAGTTAAAGAAATATAAAAAGATCGGACAGGGAAAGCAGCATTCAAGGAGGACAGTCTACCACAAAACACAGAACCAAACACGCATCAGGTACAAATATGCAAACAGACAACAAGAAGGCAAAAGTAATAATAAATGCAAACGACATCACAAATACAAAAGGGTTGACAATAGGGCTACGCCTTGGAACGGTCAGTGGCAAAGTAGGCCACTGGGGGTTTAAACTGGTTCTACGGTGCAAAAATCCTCACACTTACCCTACTGTCATCCCATTAAAACAGGACAGTGTAAATAAAGAAATTGTGTGCACCCTAGAATCGGTTTAAACCCCCAGTGGCCTTTGTTGCCACTGACCGTTCCAAGGCGGTAGCCCTATTGTCAACCCTTTTGTGTTTGTGATGTCGTTTGCATTTTTTATTACTTTTGCCTTCTCGTTTGTCTGTTTACCTGTTTGTTTTTGTGTTTTGTAGTTGACTGTCGTCCTTGAATGCTGCTGTCCCTGTCCGGTGTGTTTATATTTCTTTACGAAGTTTATAAATCACATCACCATTGAAGTCAGGTTGTGATAGTCCTTGTCGCAGAAGAGTCCTTAAATTACTTTTATAAACAATATTGTAGTGTGGTTCATTTGATTTTCAACGCGTTAACGCGTTTAATTCAGAATAGCTAAGGAGGCGGAGCTATACCGTGCACTAACTTAAAACAAACGGTTAGAAAAAAAAACGGTAGTTATTCTGACAGGGTCAATAAGTGTACCATAATACAAAACAGATAGTCTTCTCAGCTCGTTGGCTATTTAAAATCATCAATGACGCACATGTCGGTGTTAAAATAAACAAACTCGCTGAGATCAGACTCTATTACAAAACATGCTTCAGTTCTATATGAAGGCGTTAGTGCACTACCACTAACGTACTTTACAGAGCAACACCTTTGAAACTATGTTGAACTTGCTAACACTATTTTAAAATGCAAACTATTGGTCAATTAGTTAGACTTTATCATAAAATTACATTTCTAAAAATTAAAGTTAAATAGAATGTGTTGATACATTTTTAAATACGGTATAAGCTTCTGCTTATAAACATATAATACCTTGACATAACATATTGATAAAGAATAAATGAAATAAAAGGGACTGGGATCGATCCCCAAGAATAGTGGATGTCTTTTGACATACAACTGACACCTTTGTCTCATGTCATATACACATGTAACCCATGTTACTTATATATTTTATGTAAATGTATGGATGAACAGCCCGTACATGTCTTTTGTGCTAAACCTGTACGTACTATGTTTACCCTACTAACCCTAGTCAGCGGACGTATTTACAACTTCAGTAGAATATTAGTAATTTATAACCGATACAAGGAAGATTAGTTTTACCTGGATAGTGTATTGTCTGTGATTGTCATGTGAATGTCGTTTTATGTGAAATGAATGTTACTATTAACAGAGTTGTATAAATGGTTCCATGTCATATCCGTGTTGTATGTTTGCTATGTATCTAAGTTAGGGATCCATCAATCTGCACGAGTAATTATGCACGTCAGCCATCGCATTCCCGCAAACATAACTAATCAGATCTCTATCTTCTTTTCAGTCTCTCCCTATGTTTTACCGGGTGCGGTTATAACACCGACCCTGAAGTCTTAGTCTTCATAGAAGACGAATTATAAAGATATATCCAACTTTATTATTTTAGTAAGGTTATTTCTGTATTTCATTCATACGAGGGTGCTTCAAAAAGTTCTGTCACTAGGCATATATCCTTTGAACTGGATATTACCTTGAGATAAAGTAGTGTATTTATAATACTACTGGGTTCGCTCTCTTAAATTCCACAACAAAAATTGACAAATTTCCGGTTATTTATACCCCTGAATTACCTCCCCCTACCACACCTTTTCGATGATGGCATCTCTGAAAATGTCCTTGTTACAAAACGTTGTAAACATTATTTGAATAAATATATGCTTTCAACTTTCCTTATACGCCATCTGTTGTTATTCGCCCATAATCCATGAAAATGATTGTCGAGAAATCGGAAAGGTCTTGCTGCAAACCAGATATGAGTGAATGCATATCCCTTAATTTTAGCAGAAATAACACTAATTTTCTTCATTTTGTTTACGGAAATGTTATAATATCTTTTAAATGTCGTATTCTCATAGTATTAATATGTTTTCATATTTGTTTACAAATCCTAGTCCTTCAGTGTTTAAATTTCATATTCAACACATTATTGTAGAATTGTGTACAATGTTTAGTGAAAATAATGATCATCCAAAATAGCTATTACAGAAGACTGCCCTTCCATTTAATGTCCATTTATCATTAAATTAATTTTACACGTTAGCTTAAAATGTTAATTTCTAAGACAATGCCTTTTCATCTACCATGCTTAAATTCTAAATTTTGTAATGCACATATATAACTGGTAATGTATGAGAAATTTCAAAGGTCTTCGACAAGTACTTTAAGAGAAACAGGCATTTAAAAAAGTAACAATTAACATACCTGAAAAAACTCTGGACGAAAATTCCTCAGTATGTATAAGCGATACGATTAAATGTTCTATAACTTTCGTCACACAAAAGATACGGCATTCATTTTACCATCAATAGAATGGTATTGAAACTCTTTTCCAGTTGGTACCAAACATCGACACTCACAACGAGCACGTAATTGTTAAAAAAGGCGTTAGTGACAGAACTTATTGAATGACCTTTGTATACATTGTGTTAAATTCAATGCGCGGTCGTATTTTGAATTTAATGGATGTTTTAGTTAGAGCGGTAGATTTATGCTTTTATGTATTGTTGCATGCCACTTTCGTATACTGTGTATGATGTATGTGTTAATTTATATTAAACCGATGAATTTATTGGTATAGTCCTTAATCTCCACAAACAGGTCTGCAAATGGCTCCTCCGACAGACGGGAAATTGAATCCCGGTCTCCCGCGTAACTTACCACTATACATTTTTAGTGTATTTATTTTCAGAAAGATAGTGCTATAAGTGACCTAAATTTATTTCAGATCCTTTTGTTCAGTTTGTAGACTTGTGTGGCTGTATTGATCAGCTGATGTTCGTTGAAATCTGAGTACAAATTAAATAAAATTTCAGATTCAATATTTTGACACATTCACTGCAGATCGGTTTGTTCAGTTTGTAGACTGGTGTGGCTATATTTATCAGCTTATGTTTGCCTACATCTGAGTCCAAAGTAAATTAAATTTAGGTGTTAATTAAATAATTTCAAGAAAGCTGAGTGTGTATTGTTGGAAATAGATTGTTTTGTGATGACATTTTTTTGATAAAACTAGTTGTTTTTTTACGTTTATGTCTTTGATTTTTTATTTCGTTCTTGTTTTATTTATTTGTTTACATAGGGTGCATAGGGACCTGACATATACATATATTGATATTTCATCAGTGATTTGGTGAAATAGTGAATTTGTTCTTTTCGATTTTGAGTGCATATATTTGGACACTTAGTGATTTTGTGTGCACACATGATTTTGATTGAATATACCTGGCAAGCTAAAGATTTCAAGTGCATATATTTACTATTTACTATTAGTTTAGTGAGTCATCATACTTCATTGTGGATGAATCTACTTCACCAAAGGCACAGGATTTATTAACAGTGTAAACGACCCCTGAGAAGGAAAATTAATTACCGTATTCATCAGTTACCTTCCAATGATGTCATGGAACAAGTAATAGATCGTTTGAAGGACACTATTGCCAGGCGATTTGATATTTTCCCTAAGGTTCAGCCAACGACTAAGCAGGAGACAGTAAACTCTCGAGTCCCGTACTTGAGAGCGTTACAGAATATTGGACCATCGTGGATAAGTTGAGCCGTGAGATTGGTACTATCTCTAAGGTACCCAAAATCCCTTGCTTTTCAGAAGATGATCCAAGGGTGAAGTTCCGTACATTGTTTGGAGATACAAAGTTCAGTGTTTGATACCCAACCCTGATCTAAGTTCGGAATTAGTCGTACATACTATACGTTCTTCTCTTCGAGGCTCTGCGTGTTTACTTTCTATTCCGCTTGGTATGGACGCTAGTTCCCCTGACTTGCTAGATAAGTTGGATGCTCTATATTCTAATGCATCATCCAGAGAGGAACTGATGACAGACTTCTTTCACAGTGTTAAGCGTCCAAAAGAATGCTTAACCCAGTTAGCGTGTATGATACAAGGGGTGTTCAACTTATAACGTAACACTTTTGTTTATTACAAGATAATTATTATTTTTCAGCGAAAGTACTTATCATAAATAATTGAATGTTGTTTAATGGCTCATCAACACAGTATATGTTATTTAGAGCCGTCCCAGAGAGAGACGAAGAATACATAGGATTCCGGGAACCGTGCCTTACTCTTATTATCGAAAAGCTGTCTACGGTTCTTTAACGTGCTCGGAGGATAGACCGATAAAGGGGACCGCCCGGTTTACGTCCCCATCCGACGGACGAGTCTAAAGAATGGGTGATTATACCTACGTTTTTGAAAAACAACACAGGGTATAATAAAATCGCCTAATTTTTTCCGACGTCCGTCCGTCCGTCTGTCCGTCCGTCCATTATCATGTCACCTCCTAAACCGCTAACTTAGGGTATGAATTTACCGTGTTGGGGAGGGGGAGGGTCAAATGGTCAAAAACATCAAAAATTCAATAACACTGTCATTTTCCATTTATTGCACGTAACTTGTTATATGTTATCGTCTATGAAAGATAACGATTGTATTATTTCGAGCTTGGACGCCTGCCCGGCGGATCAGGATGAGAGGAGGAGGATGTGGGGTAAATTCTTCGCTTTGTAATTATATCTCAAATGAAACGTTATGATGATGGGATTACACTGTTGCAAGTGGCGTCATATGTCCAGTATAAACAAAATTCCAATGCAGTGTCATTTTTTATTATTTTTTTTAAACTTGACAAATATACAAGTATACTCCTATGACAATACAGAGAATATCAAACAAGTTCAGTATTTTCACATTAGAGGTGCGCCGAGGTAGTGGTTGTGTGGGAGATGAGGATGGAAGGGAGGAGAGAGGTAAATTCGGTCAAATACCTATTTTCCTTTCTCAATAAAATGTAACGAATATCAGTACAATTTGATCCAGGGGTCACCATGGGACTCTGGGATAGGAGTCAACAGTTCAAATACACAAATACACTCAACTTGTTTTATTCATTTACAGTGTCATGCAAGTATACATAAAAACATAAATAGTACTATTTCTGATCTGAGTATCAAATAACGATCAAAACAGTTACATGTAAAATGGATACTGGGTTCAAGGGAATTGAACCGTGTGAAGAACACGCGGGTATTTGAGACGGCGCGCCGTCGAATTCGTTCTATACTCAGTTGCAAATGAAAGTGTACACTCAGTTTTGTTTAGATTTAATCATATAAAGTTTTTTTAGAATTAAATTGACAAATTCCAAAATAAATATGCCCTTTTTGGTACCAAAGTTTTTATCATTCCATTACCAATATCATGTTGTCATTTGTTTTTCAATAGGTTAAATCGTTAAATCTTGCTGCTTGTTAAAAAGGATAGTGTGTAGAGTAAAACTTTTAAAGTGTACACTTTCTTTGGCAATTGAGTATAATTTAATTATCTGAATCTGCCATATAGAACGTATGAATTTGAACATTATTTCACGCGGTTCGCTTTAACTTACATTTTGATTTAGGTACATACTGTTGTCCAGTTTTAAACCTATATATTTTCTATTGTCTTAGAGTTAAACCAAATACAAGCATAATTGTTCATGAACAGTCTCAATCAAACCGAGACTATATATTTTGTATTTATCATGTTCAGCCATTTCCAAACGTTCACTCTCATACTCTTTTAAACTGTGTTTGAAATTTAAATGTGATCGATTGTTTCATTTTAAGAAAAACCTATAAATGTTGAATTAAAAGTTAAATTTTATCGCAATATTAAGACATTTGCAACTAATAGTACTATTTGTTCGTGTTTACCGATACTTTTATAAATAAACAAAAACAATTTTTTTAATTAATACTTCGTCAGATAAATAAAATGAATAGTTATTGTTACTGTATTACATATACCATATTTGGTCAAGGTTAATATGTTTTCATCATTAGGTACTACAGTGAGGTCTTTAAAACAAGTCCTTATAGTCTTTATTATATTTTATTATACTACTATCTCTATTCTCAAATTACACACAATTACAGGTTCTAATTAGTCTGCTGTCTTAAACAGTGTGCAAGCAGTCTCTAATAATAAACGGTGTTCGATCGAGTTTCAGCCCGTTCGGGACTTGCCCGATCTGGACTGTAACAAGCCTCCATTTATCGAGTCCATTCCTCCAGTCTAATCTCGTCGAAAGCTCAACACTGACACCGCATTTATAGAGCATCATAATGTCCCAGCTCTTGACTGCCTCATTTACTTTTCTTACTAGACTTTGACCTTTAAATCCGGTTCGAAGTTAGTCCAAACTAGTTTCAGACATCAAATCGCAACATTTGTCAGTAAACAGGAAGGCAAACCTGGATCCTGTACCTGTGTTATACAACCTCGGGAACTCAACCTCGGTGTCACGAGTTCCATTATCATGTGACCCTTAGATCATAAAGAGCCTCAAATAACTGTGACGTCACTATTTGTGGCTTTAAAGTAGAATATCGCCTAAGCCTGTGCTTGGAGGCGTGAGATGTGTTGCACTTTACATTATCTCTCATGAACAGACTCAATAAAACAGAGTCTGCTACTTTTATCTCCTGCTTGTGTTTGTTGCTTCCAAGGGATCCCCAGCATGTATTGACCAGTACGAGTGTCAGGCATGTGCGTCACAAATGCACTCTGCGATATGACCGTTGAGGCCACCGTTTCATAATTAACCAAGTTAAAATACTTGCACTTCAGAGTGACCTAAGGCTTCCTGTACTGGCCTGTCCTTGATTAATAACATAATCCAAGTGTGTATGTCATACATGTAGTACAGTCGAACACAAATGATCGTTGACCACTATCTTAAATAATTACTCATCTGTAAATGACTACATTATATACATTTTGCCCCTAAATTTTAATATATATATTTTTCTTTCTTTTTTTAAAAGAAAGTAATGCAACTTACTGTTTATAGAGGAGTAAATCATAACAATACCTGCAGCCGGTGATTCGAACTAGAATTTTTCATATTTTTTTATGATAGTGAAAACCGACAAATAGCAAAAAAACGCATATTTCACTTTTCTACGTTCTGACATGGGCATATCAGATTACTGTAACCTTAAACGACAATTAGCAAGATGTTTTTTAATTTGTATTTCAGTGATTTTTATAATTAAAGATGTTTGCTTCAAATCATCATTCTCTATCCCTTTTCAAGGTTACGGATGCAGCAAAATTAGGAAGCACATACTAGTTCATGGCATAATGTTTTATATCTAGGAATCATTAGACTTGGCATTAAAATGAACATATTCGAGGAGAAATTCAAGATATTTGAGTCAGTTACACAATGACAGTGTTACCTTTAAGTCGAAGACCTCTTTACAGACCATCATCAATAATAAGGGTCAATTACACTATCTGGCAAGCAATGATATACTTCGTTGGACTCGTTTTTGAACCTGTTATAAATTACATTAATAAAGAAGGCACAACATAACTCTGTAACAGCCCATCCATGGGTTGATAAATTTGACTTCAGGTTGCAGGAGTTGGAGACTACTATGCAGTCTCAGCTAGTTGCATACTAGTATGCTAGATGCAAAGCTTGTTGTCATGACAAACCCAAAACCCGCTTCTCTGTGTGTCCACTAGGCTTTTACAAGTGGAAACCTATTGGATTCAGACTCACACACGCCCCATCTACGTTTCAGAGGTTAATAGAGACGTGCATAGGTGATATGCACAAAAGGAAATGTCTCATTTTCCCAGACGACATATTATTTTTCTAACACTGTTGATGAGCATATAGACCGAGTTGAGGCCGTTTGCCAGCAATTCGATCAACATAACCTCAAATGTAAAGCCTTAACGAGTGAATTGTTCAAGTCGTCAGTTACTTACCTAGAGCATGTTTTTTCAGGGGATGGTATCAGCACAGACCCACACAAGATGGAAGCGGTCCGAACATGGCCGAACCCACGTAACTTGAAGGAGCTTTACCAGTTGCTTGGCTTCACAAATTACTACCGGCGTTTGGTCCGGAAAAAATATCAGATAGTTCAGCCTTATAAACCCTTCTGGAGGGTCATATTATTCAGAAAAGGCTAAAACAGGAATCTATAAAGATATCGCAACAAAATATCGATTACATTGGTTTAGGGCTTTCAAAACCATCAAATATAGACTAGTTTCACAACATATGCTGGCTTATGCTGATTATTCATAACACTTTGTCTTATACACCGATGCCAGCACGGTGGGATTAGGAACGATCCTGTAATAACCAATGCCATTAGGGTTTAAGACGCAGTGAGTGAAAGTATCCAGAACACAAATGGAGTTTTTGGCCTTGAAGTGGGCAGTAACGGACAAACTGCACTATTACCCATACGAGAAACTTCAGGGTCATTACTGACAACAATCCCTTCACATATGTATTGACAACAGCCAAGTTAGACGCCACAGGTCATCGCTGGCTTTCCGAGTTTTTCAACTACACCTTTACTAGAGTATCGGAGTGAGAAGTTGAATTTAGACGCGGATTAAGTTTCTTTCAGCTATTTTCAGAGGAAATAAGTGCGATTTGTATAATATCTGTATAGTGGATTCCATTGGTTGATTCGGTGTCAGATTACCTCTCTCCTTATGCGGCTGCTGAATAGATTCGTGAATTTTAGCACTTCAATGGCATGAAATGGAGTGAATAACAAGACCATTCTCACAAACCATTGTCTTGATCGGCATTCACAATGATTCAGGACGAATACCTTGTGGTTGGGCCACCAATGATTTCATTGGCCATAAAGCAGTTCACCCTGGGTGAAGGAGTGCCCATGTGCATCAGACGTAATATCCCTGCCAAGTCATTTTCAGAGTTGGTATTGATCACACCTCCGACCTAAGGAGTTTGTGTGCACGGATGTTCTGTCCCTGAAAACAAGCAAGGGTGGTATTAAGCACATTTTGGTGATCACTGATCACATAACTTCATAAGCTCAGGCCATTCCTTGCAAAAAACAGACTTTAGTTCTACGGGTTCCCGGAACATCTTCACAACGACCAGGGACGAAATTTTGTGAGCCGCGTACTAGAAGAGCTATGCAAGTCAGCAGGCACTACGCCATACCATCCAATGGGAAACGGTTCTACAGAACTCTTTAACCAGACATTATTAAAGATGTTAGGTATCTTGGAGGAATGGGTCAAAACCGATTGGAATACCTACTCTTGGGCCAATCGTACAGCAGCACCAGCAGTGATGCTACGGGGTTTTCGCCCCACTACCTCATGTTTTGATGGCCACAGGCGGGAGAATTTTCGTACAGAGCCGCCACCACAGAAACTCTCAAGCAAGCATCCCGAACCGAGATGCAATACAACAAGAGAGCCCGACCGAATAAAGTTGAGGTTGTAGTTAGGGTCCTAATCCGCAACATAGGATTGAGGATAAGCATAAACTTGCAGATCGACGGGATCGACATGTTTATGTTGTCCTGTATTTGCCTAATGCATAT
The DNA here is from genome assembly GCA_037043455.1 of Cyrtodaria siliqua. Lineage (NCBI taxonomy): Eukaryota > Metazoa > Mollusca > Bivalvia > Adapedonta > Hiatellidae > Cyrtodaria > Cyrtodaria siliqua. The sequence goes on from JAWPHD010002489.1 coordinate 63,930, forward strand.
ATCTCAGTGTACAGTGTCCAGCGACTAGATGGCATAGAGCCCGTCAAGAATATACATATGAGCATGATCCTTCCATTTAATAGCATCCCAACAGATGAACCTATGGATAAGGGCGACATCTACAAATAATCACTCCAGATCGTCCCCAGGAGGAAGGGCTGCCATGCCAGAGTATATCAGCCAGCCTTAGGGTCAGCGTCTTCGAGCTCAGAATCTGAACCTCAGGAAACGTTTCATCTATACCAACTAAACCTTTCTGACAGGGGGGAACATGGATCTAACCACGAAGTGGAAACCCTAAGACCTCAGCCCGAAATCTCAGATTGTGCGAGTAGACAGCTGGTAATTCCTGTTGGAGAGAAAACCTACCTGATGCCCCGCAAGAGCCAACTGTGATGACGATACCATTAGTTGAACTGTACGTGCCATACCAGACAACCGATACCTCTGTTCCGAGTTCCAGTTCACATCCGACTGAGGAGCATCTGCCAATCCATACGGCTGGAGTGGAAACAACTCAAGAGACTGAGACGTCCGACCAGTCCGTGTCAAACCAGTCCACTGAGGTGGAACTAATAGGAGAGAGCGAGAACGGTCCATATCGAAATATCCACTTCGGCTACTGGTCCGTCAGAGAAATGTATTGGGCCGATACGGTGAATGGATATCTCCGATGACAGTGGTTTGGAATGACAATTCCGACACAACTAGTGAGTTAGTTTTTATTTAAATTGCTATTTCAGGACAGTGACGAGAAGTTTCGTATGTACAGAAAGTAAATTAGTTTATTTAAGATTTTACACTAATGTATCGTTTTCCTGTTATTCTTCAGATTCGGAATTCTATTTGGGACAGATAATGGTGTAATTTGCATGATATGTATGCAATAGTGGTACATTGTGTGTCTTGTATGCTAAACTTAATGCATATTATTAATTAATAAGCATTACTACAGTATTATATTTTAGCTTATTGTTACCCTCATTTTGGCAATTTTTCTTTATCGAAACCGTATGATTCAATGGTACATGTAAGGCCATTGATATTGTGGAGAATATCAATTTTGATATTTTATGTATTTTTTATGTATTTATGTATTTTTTTGAAGTTTAAATGCTCCTTTAATGCATTCCGGCAAACATCCCTGTAATGATGGAATGTGACCAACTTCATTTTCAAGTCGACGATTTGCCATTCTTTTGAAACAGTCATATCGCTGTTGGATAATTGTATCGGTGTTGTTTTCAGAAAACAGAGATATTAAAAAAATACTTCTTGATTTTATTACAGAGTGACTATTTTGTTTTTCTATTTTGAATGATATAGTCTATAAATAGAGGTTATTAACTGGGGTAGGTGTGCCTCTTTGTGATATTGGCCCGAGATAGCCATATGAGGCCGAGAGCTTTAGCTCGAGGGCCTCATATGGTTGTCGAGGGCCAATGTCACAAAGAGGCACACCTACCCCAGTTAATAACCTGTTTATTACATGTGTAACCAAAACACTGTTACTTTGGATAGATTATTAGATCTAAATTGCGCAAAGTCATTTTAAATACCTTTTATCTACTTGTGTACATTTTTTTTTTTTAAATATGACTCTTTATTTCGATCCATTTTTATTCACTGATTTTACAAAAATAAACAAACGTATGACTTTAATAGGATATGCCATTTAAAATCGGCAATTCGGTACTTTGTTTCCAAAACAACAATTCAACCCCCTTATTTAAAATTACACAGAAACGTTTCTGACGTAATCTTTGTAACAAAATCGTCATAATGGTGACGTTGTGTTTGCCAGTGACGTTTTATTCCACGTCATTGACTTTGGCAGTTTTTGTGTTTACGTTTGAGCTTGTAGAAGAAAGGAAATTTCAAATGGCATTTGGTTTCGCAGATATAATTTAAGGATAAAAAGGTACGAGATTATTTTTTATTTCACATACAGTACAGTATGTATTGTTTCCTGCATGCCTTTTATTTAAAATGTAATTGAGACTCGAACGGCAGTACTGGTCGTGGGCCACTTTCGATTTTGTACCGCTTCTTTACTTTTTGTTTCTGTTTCCAATCGGCTGTGCTAAACGTCTGTCGATAAGTAACATCGCGTTAGCAATTTGCTTTGTAAAAACAGTTTTTAAATGAGAATGAATGAGGAAACTGGGTTTGGACGGAAACTGGTCCCTAAACAGTATATATTATAATAGGTTGTTGAAGACATTTCGATCAAAAACAACGAGTTGATAATGTACATGTACTGTATAATTTAATAGGTTACAGTAAATCTATCACACAATCGGCAAAAATATTTTCAACATCTCCGAGCCAGTCACACACATTTTTTTTACGTCATATTGTAGGGTGATTAAGACAGAGTCGTTCTTGTTTTTCACAATTTCATTATTTTATGTCCGTCCTGATATTTGTTTGCTATTAACGATCTCCTGCGTGTACTCAGGGTAGCGAGCATTCTGGCTGCCATTTTCAACCGTCGCAGTTGTCGTTGGATGCACGTGCCGATGCACGATATGACTGGTTCGTGGTCGATTATTAAAATATATCTACAATTTAATGCTAAATATATGTAACGCAGTCTAGATTTAATATGGATTTTCGGCCCGCCATATGGGTTTTTTGGCCCTTCATATGGATTTTTGGCCCGCCGTTTCACGCGCTTATCTAATATGACCGCAGAGACAATGCCTGTATTAACGAAAAACAGGCCGTTTTTGTTACTATATATAGTAACACATGTAATAACAGTATATATTAAATATGGGAGTTGATTTCAAATATGTTTCAGATAGCGGATGTGTATACATTGTATATAAAGGAATATAAAAAGATCGGACAGGGAAAGTAGCATTCAAGGAGGACAGTCAACCACAAAGCACAGAAACAAACACGCAAACAGACAAACAGGAAGGCAAAAGCAATAATAAATGCAAACGACATCACAAACACAAAAGAGTTGACAATAGGGTCAGTGGCAAAATAGGCCACTGGGGTTTTTAAACCGATTCTAGGGTGCACCAAACCTCACATTTACCCCACTGTCATCCCATTAAAACAGGTTATTTCGTCCCTAAAGCTTCACTTATTATTTTCCAACATAGTCTACACAATTTTACAACTTGTCACAGTCAACAGTCGAGTGACATTGATCTACTTTTGTTTTAGTAGTGAAATATTCTATAGCCTGTTTCAGGGTTCGGAAAATGTCAGGACCCATTTCACAGAGAGTGGGAATGTGTAACCCACTGTTACTTATATACTTACTGTAAATGTATGGATGTACAGAGCGTACATATCTTGTTTGCTATACATGTGCCTGTTCTGTTTACCTGTGTATGTATATATAGTTGCATGACTGGTTCTATGACGTATCCGTGTTACATGTTAGCTATGTTTTAGGTTGGGGATTCATCACCCTGTACAAGTATTTATGCACGTCACCATCGCATTCCCACCAATACAACTAACCAGCCTATTCGATCCCTTTAACTATCTTCTTGTCAGTCTCTCACTATGTTTTGCCGGGTGCGGTTATAACACCGACCCTGAGTTCTTAGTCTTCATAGAATATTATCGTGTATAATGTATTGTCCTTATACAGACGAGTTATAGAGCGATATACAACTTTATTATTCCGGTAAGGTTATTTCGTTGAGCCCGATATTTACAGATATCGGTGGTACGTTCTCAAATACGTTTGGTTTCTTACTTGCATTTCGAATAGGTGGTTCCGCTACTCCAGCCATTATAGGGTCTGAGTAGTGTTAAATCACTCTTAGGATATGTTGCCTGCTTTTAAATTTAATCTTTTGAATGTTGCCTGTGATGCGTAGGCTTCATAACCTCTGCTCCCAGCTAAATTACATTTTTTTAATTCGCCCATTGCTTTCTCGTTTAGGGAAAAACTTCTTGTTAGAAACTGGACCATACGCCGCTGGCCAAGAAATGGTGTGAAAACACCTCATTGAAGGTTCCATGTTCACCGTCATATACATACCATCTTCGGGATGGCTCAAATTTCTGTGCTATTGGCATTTTTAAATACTGAGTTCTGATCAACCGGGGCTAAAGGGCGTGAACGGTAGCAATCACTTTTGCTACCGTTTATGATGTCTCAATCAAACTGAGACTGCAATATCTTTTGTATTTATCGTTTTCGACGATTGCCAGATTTCCGTACTTTTTTACATACATTTCACCAAATGCATTTTACAAAGCAGTACCTTTGAAAAAAATGCTGGGTGTGCCAAACTATTTGTCAATTAATCAAACCATATATTAAAATTACATATTCTAAAATTAAAACATAAATAGACTTTGGTTTATAACTTTTAGCAAATACGCTATAAGGTTTTGTTTAAAACCTTTCAATTTCCAGGCATAATGTGTATGTTTAAAAAAGCAAGTCTCAATTTCAGTTCCGTACCCCGATTTCACTTGTCCGGCAGACGATACACTGTATAGGACTGTTAAATTGACAGACTACACACTCTTTACATACAAGTAAGCAGATAATCTTTCTGTGTTCGGTTTAAACAAGGTAAGAACTTATTCCACGTTATTTTTGGTGCATTTCACATTTCCGCTTCGTTTTGTCGTAGTTTGCCTAGAAAACATATAGTGTACGTTAGTTTTGATGCAGGATTCAAATGAGAAATAGTCTTCCTGAGTAATATGTACAGCATAATACTGTAACGGCAAACATATTTTATACACCTTCGTATTTGCTAGAATAATGAAAAATGAATCACTGCATACTATCCCTTAGTTGTTGCGTAGTTTGAATAAGGGGATTGCCCATTTTTTCTTGCAGTTTAAAACAAGTAAGGATATACTCTCTCTTAGTAGTGCGAATTAATAAAGAATAGTAGGAAAAGGTACAGTGCATAACATCTGCTTTAGTGATAGTGTAGTTTGCATTGTGTAAACAAATATAAGTACTCCAAAATATACTCGCGATCAATGAAAACGTAACAGAAAAACAAATACTCTTAAAAGTACGAATTTCACGCAGTTTGGACAAAATATGACATTTAACATTTGCTATGTGCATACATACCTGAATAAAGTGCATTCCACATTGTTGTTATGAAATGCACGTGCATATCCGTGTTTCTTTGGTAACATTGTACAAAGAAATCATTTTCTCGGAAACATGCATTGGAAAATACTGTCAAAGGCAAACAATAAAAAAGGCCAGTAAAATCATTTGGAATTTATTAAGAGACAGATTAATGCAGATTGAAATTTAGTGGAACATTTTATGATTGTCTATATTAAACAATGTTAAATGACAAGATAAATGTGTAACTGCTTGTCATATAAACAGGTAAACAAATTGAAAATTAAATACTTAAAAGATACAAAAATACTGGTTCAGAATTTGTATTCTAAATGGTTTTCGAATAATCCCAATAGCATAAACATGGAGTTACTAGTGCATTTCATTGACCGTCAGTATATATGTTGTGTAGTTTAAATAATGAAAACATCACGTGATAACAATGTGTTCACATCAATTGAGCATTTGAAACAAGTTTAAAGTTACATAATATATTAAATGAATGTATATTTCATAGGATTGAACACAGTTTTGTACTAACGGATTGAAATAAGATATTTCTATGCCAACACAACAAACACCAACCCGACGGTCATTACCGAGTAATTTGACAGTAAATTTACTATAAAGGACGTCGGTTGGGAATTAATATAATGTTGATTATGTTATACTTGATATTAACAGCTTCTTTAGCATCATCAATATCAACAGTATCAAAAAGTATTTGGTCATCGCAAGTTCTGTTACATTATGCGCCTTTGAATGGGACACCTCTTTTTAACTCCAATATTTCACTGAAAAGATGTCTATTAATAAAAATTGAAATATATTAAACATTTTTTCCTAAATAAAATATTATCTTATTAAACGACGCAATCCTTCAACACATACACACACATTACTATACTCATACGTCTATGTGGACCGTACACTACCCGTTTCGAAGAATGTTTGTCGCCGTATGTTAATGCCGTATTTTGCATGATCGATTTAAAGAAATGCACTACACGGCATGTTTTACAGCAATAATACGAACGAAATCATGGTCATTAACGAGATTATTGCAACATGAGCGCAGTTGATAGCGACGTTCTGTTATTATTACCCGCGAGTGTAATTTTATTGTGGGTTCAACACTACGAAGTGAAACTCTTTTTTGTATCTCTATTGAATTCCGTCAAACAATATTTTATTTTTCTTCCAGGAAATATTCAATAATGGTTGATGTTTTATGTTTGTCAACGCATTTCTTGTGTTTTATAAGCAAAAGTTACGGAGATTGTCCCTTTCAATACCGAGCGTAGACTGCTTCACAGCGTTTAAATGAAACGCGACATGCGCAGTGAAGCAGTCTATACTGAGCAATTTTGTAGGCGGTAATCTGATTGGCTAATCGTAAGGTCAATCTGACGTGACCTCCAATGCAATGTTGTCAGATCCTTATTAGCGTAGAATGTCGTAGCGTGATGATTTTTATGAGATTGACGGAATTTATAATTCAAAATAAACTCCTCAACTTTTTAAGAAAATCCAGACAAGGTACTATGGCAATTCTTTCAAACAAATGTAAACATATATTTAGGTCAACGGAAATAGTAATGAACTTTACATTAAAACCTCTTTAATGTACGCACACGTTGGAGTAATTTGACGTTTTCACTCTAACATGTCATACATATTTTCAAAATCGTTTCCCCAATCATAAGTAAACGCGTCTACTCCAGACGAACTATTACACCAGAAATGAGTGTAAAATACGGGCAGCTTGGCGTTATGCTCGGAAGCAAACCAATCTACATCTAATTTACCCAATCTGCTTTGTATGATGTTCAAAATAACATGAGAAATACTCCCAGCCATCTTTTTCAATAATACGAGACAAATAATCTGCTCTCTCGTTTTGCTCAAGAAGAATCCATTCTATTTCTAAGTGAATTGAACGATTAAAAAAGATGCCAAACATTTGCATCGCTAAATCTTGTAACTCTCGTTGCATAGAACCATTTTGCACTATTCTACTCACTGCCATATTTTCCGTAAACCATTTAATTCGTTGTCCCTCCATTTAGAGGACTTAGAAATTTAATCTGGAGCCGACATGCCATGTGAAACACCGTTTCTTGTATTAACCTCATAACCGCCAAACCCCGTGTTGCTCGCATCGCTATAAACTATTTTCGAACACAGACTTGAACTCTCTAATTTTCTGGAATTCACCATTGTTAAATTACGTTCCCAAAGACGCAATTGCTCAATACTTTCAGCTGAAAGTTTAATTAGTAGTTCCGTGTTGGAGCCATGAATATATCCATGTTTAGATATCGCGTCTTGATTTGCGACACGCTACCTATAACACTACTCATTGAAATGATTTGTCCAACAAAGCTAGCAACCATTCTTACCGGAACCCGTGAAATGAGTTCAATTAAAGTACGTTTGGTTTTCTCAATTCTACACTGTGGAATGTAAATCGTATATTCCACAGAATTCAGAATGGCACCGAGCCACTGCAGAACTTGAACCAGGACCCATAGATATTTATCTGTTTTAGGTATGAAACTCGATTCAAGCAGATCTTGTTTAAACTCTTCAGATATAATCTGAGTACAAGCCTGATCTTTCCCACACCCAAAACCATCATCCAGAAACATAAACACCTGTTTACCTTCACCTCTCGACTAAGCAACTAAAGGTCGCGTCAATTTACTAAAAATATACGGAGCTGAAGATAAACCAAACGGTAACACCATTAATTTGTAATAGCATACCTCTCCATCACTGTTTGGCCAAGAGAAACCTAAATAGTATGTGTGTGGTAAACAATTATCTATGAAATGATATTAAGTTGGATGAATATCAAACTTAATCATCCAGCCATCTTTTCCCATATAAGTCAAAGCCAGTCTCAGATCTTCGTACTTAATTGACTGCTTCCAAATATGTTTATTAACGGATCTTAAGTCTAAGATCAAATGTTTTTTCTCACTATTTTGAATCGAAACAGATAACGGGTTGACAGCAGTAGGCATTTATTCACATTGCTATTTTTATCAACTTGGAAAAAGGTGAAAGAATTATCAAAATCGGATGATAGACAAAAAATTTATGACCAAATAAATCTTGTTCTAAAACGTATATGGGAGCCGTCATTTTAGAACTATGACGTCATAGTTCCATCTTAATATTGATAAATATCGTTTAAAACGAAGGAAATCATTGCAAATGAATGCAAAACATTTTACTGGTCCTATAAAGCATAATTGCCATTAAGTATTACATATGTTTCATACAACTGCTGTCATATTTCCCTATAAATGTTTAAATTTTCATATTTATAGATATTCCATATATGGTCATTTAGAACCCTGATGTCATAGCTCTCAAATTGGCCGCTTCCATATCCGTCACAACCGAAACGTCAAATGGTCATATCTTCTTTGTTTATCATTCGATTTTGATCATTATTTCATGCTTATTCACGTTTTTCAGAACTCTTAATAATAAAGATGGTTTGGTTGTGTCGCTACATTCCCAGTAACATAAATCCCTTTTTATCGGAAATAAATGCAATTATCCCATCACATAGACAAGTAATGCCCGAAGGGCATTATGTTAGGCTGTGTCCTGAGACAATTGCATGTATTTTCCGATGAACGCAGCTAAAAATACATTAAACCCTTAATGAAACGGCCAGTTTATAAGAAACTAAACATATAATATGACCGTTCCAAGGCGGTAGCCCTAATGTCAACCCTTTTTGTGTTTGTGATGTCTTATTTGACCTTTTATTAATTTTTAGGGCATATACCGAGATGTTTATGTAGTTATACCCCCGATTTCACAAAGTAAAGCAGGGTCTATATATGAATCACGTTGTCCGTAACGTCCCGTCGCGTCACGTAACACACTTTGTCCCGTCGCGTCTCGCATTGTCCGTCGCGTTGCATCCCGTAACGCATTTTCATTACTCGAAATTCCTCAAAGATTTATGAATGGATTGTTCCCAAACTTCATATAAAAAGAATAACTGATGACATTACATGTATGTCCCATTGTTGATTGCTTAATTTCTTACATAATAATGGTCCTGTATTTGACTTAAAATGTAAGCGGCGGTATTCAACAGCCTCAGTGATAGTTCTAGATTCTGATTGGACTAAATTATTTAATTCTGGGGATGCCGACCCTCAGTGAACTATAACGGCTGAAAGCATCACATGACCTCCAACTGCATGGTCATAATTGCTTGTATCTAAGACAGTTCTTTGATAATAGTTGGATAGTTTCATCAAACGTGTTTTAGAAAAGTGTTGCTAGGCCATAACGTTGTATAATAAGCCAATGCAGCAGTGGTAATTACATAATTAAATATATTAATTACAGTTACAAGTCCTAGTATAATAAATATATTCTGCATGATATGTTATGAATAACAACGCATGAATGGTGAGACATTCGTTTTGTAATCTACTAGTATATCATTCTAATTGTATAGTCTCCACACAATTTCTGAATTCAACAATCATGGATAGTTGTGGTCTGGCAGCATACTTTCGTGTTTGACAGTCCGTATAACGAAGTACGATCCATCCTTAAAACTATCTCTGTCTGTCGGTCCGTCCATCAGTCCGTCTATCCGTATGCCCGCCCGTCCGCCTGCCTGTCCTAATTGTTAAAATTAATACATTTATTGATATCAAATATTCATTTACAGAATACACAAATCCAGTTTTTCATTACTATCCAAGTTTTGAATTAGGTCCAAATAAAATTATCCAATGTTCCTTTAATTCACATTATCAAGTGTCTCTTTAATCCAAAACAGTAAATGCCTCTTTAATCCAAAACAGTAATTGTCCTTTCAGTCTAAATAAAATTTCAATATGTCTGGTTTAGTCCAATATCCAAAATTCACTGTTATTATGAATGAGCACAATATGTATTCAATCCTCTCACAATTTCTAGAAGCATCCAAATCTTACTTAACTTTAATGATGAATACTGAAATTGATCTCAACTTAACTGCTGGGCTGCTGCCATTGTTGGTTTATATACTGTCCCCACTAAAATCGTCCAATACAATAGTCCACATCATCATAAATGAAACTGTATAAATAATTTGCATATCAGATAAACACATTTACATCTATACTAGTTTTAACTTTCTTCAATGCCGTATCAATAATAAACTTGCAATGCAAAATGTACACACGGAGACACATCCAACAATACTTGCACACATTCAGACATATGTAAAACCATCCGTCTTAAAAAAAAAAGAAAATTATATAATAAAGCATTCTTTTGAACGGCAAGTGATAAGCAATGCAATCATGTAATATTTCAATCTCAACACATATGTCAAAACATATATTACAACATGGCATTTTTTCTTTTCAATATCAACAAGTATTAACACATATATTAAATAACACTTGTTTAAGTACACAATTATCTTAAACATGAGGCAATCTGCAATTAAATTAACTTCCTTCTGACATATTTTATCTTAATATCACCCCCTTGCAACATCCAACTCCACCTCATCAATCTTTAATTTTTTTTCTTCATTTTCATCATGAATGTGAGTGGATTGTGATCACTGAAGACAACTATTGGAGAAGTAGATGAAGTTAAATACACTTCAAAATGAAAGACACTCTTTATCAATAAATTAGAATATTTTTTCTGATGCTTGTTAAACTTTTTCGAAAAATAACAAACTAGATGATCAACACAATTGTTGTCTTCTTGCATCAGTACTTCACCAACACCAATGTCGCTACATTCAACTGCTAATTTAAATTGAAATTCAAAATTTAGAGTTGAAAGCTCTGGTGCACTCATCAGTATTGCTTTTAATTTGTCAAATGACTGTTGACATCTTTCAGTTCAAACAAATGTATTTCTTTTACTCAATAAATTTGTCAAATGTTCATCAATGACTGAAAAGTTATGACAACATATAATAACAGCCATACCGAGAAAACGAAGTTATTTTTTAGAAGTCGGTATAGGAAAGTCTGAAATAGCACTGACCTTAGCTTCAATAGGCTTATCCTTACCCTGTCTCACTTCATCTCCTAAAAATGTGACAGTTGCGCGACAAAATTCACTTTTGTTGAGGTAGACTATTAAATTCGCTTCAGTAAGACGATGGTAGAAACTTTTACTGATCTGTAAATGGTCTTTCCATGTGCTGTTAGGGACGGGCCGTAACTAATGTTGTAGAACTTGTGGCCCAACCCTTTTGCAAACTAATGTAAATGTTGCAATAAAATATGTTTAAACCAATGTGCTGTTGTAACTGATAGCATCATCTATGTACGCGTCACATCCATCTAAACCGGAGATTAACATCTTTTTTTTTTTTTTTGAAAATATTTTATTTTTCAATTTCCACAATTATACAATAACACACATATTTACAAAGAGCATTTTACATTTTCTAAATACATATTTACATTATGTGAATCAACAAAACACATGTTTTATTGTACACTTATGTCTCTCGAAAAATAAGATTATATTAGATGTGATAGGAGATAGGTTGTTAGGACAGTAATGAAAGGACAGAACAGATTAACAGAGTAGCAGAGAGGAATAGAAGTGTACCACCACACTGTACGAGCTGTTTAAAACGTTTTCAGTTCTGAGCTGCAAAAAGTTCCCATTTATCATTGTGTTGTCTTATCTTTTCCCTAGATGTCGCTATTATTCTTTCTATGTTTTCAATTTTGTTTAAATATAGTATAAAGGTTGCAACACTGGGAGTTGTCTTTGTATATTTACTTCTGAAAATAAAATACTTCGCAATCATTAATATACAATTTAAAAAGCAAGAGTTTGCCGTTTGTGCCATAATTCCAAATGAGATCGTTTTAAAGTCTACATTGCATTGTATATTTTTAGTGATTATAAGGTTTTGTACTTCTGTCCAAAAAGCTCGAGTAACTGGACATTCCCAAAACAAATGCTCGATAGTTTCTATGTGCATATTACAAAAGTCACAAAGACTTGTATTTGCAATTTTACATTTATGCAAAAAAGTGTTTGTTGGGAGAACTCGCATTATATATTTATACTGGAATGTTCTAAGTTTAGTGTCAATTAAGCATTCAAACGGTATAAGGTGAATTAGTTTCCAGTTTAGATTCGTAAATGTTTTGTCCCATTTTACATGAGGTTTTATAACGAGATCCTTCTGAATACGTCTAATATGCTTATTATATATAACTTTATTTGCATTCGTTGTTTTCTCTATTTCTTTTATCAGTGTTTGTTCAATATTAATATCGTTTCTAGTTTCTGTTTGAATTGCTTTCTTCCACATCTTTGGAATGCTTTGAATGATTGTATAATATTGAAGAAACTCAGAATTGCTTAGATTAAAAACCGTTTTTAAATGATCGAATGTGTAGAATGTTTTAACCCTAGTATTATATAACTGTTCGATGTATTGTATACCTTTAATGTCCCATGTTTTTTTATAAAGCATTTTCCCTCTGTGTTTAATATAAGTATTGTTCCATATAATTTGTCTCGAATATTGATCAATATTTTCCCTAAAATTTATTGCTGACCATTAACATCTTGACGAGACGTAGAAACGTTGTTGGAGAGTTTTTGATTTCAAATGGCATAACTTTGTCTTGAAACAGTCCATCTGGAGTTTCAAATACTGAAACTTGCTTTTCTCTTTCTGTGAGAGGAACTTGCCAAAATCCTTTCAAGAGATCACATTTTGTAACATATTTTGCATTTCCAATTTTATCAATAGAGTTACCAATGCGTGGAATTGGGAATGCATCAGTTTTTGTGACACTGTTGACTTTTCTATAGTCAGTACATATCCGGTATGTATTATTCTGGTTTGATACAAGAATACATGGTGAACTGCAATCACTTTACCTGCTTCAATGAAATAATTGTCCAATAAGTTTTACATTTCTTCTTTGAGATATTATTGTTTAGAAGGATTCATTCTATATTGATGCTGGTTTATTGGAGTAGAATTTTCAACATCGACATCATTGTAAATTGTGTCAGTTCGTGTTGTATCATCAGAAAATAAGTGCTCATATTCATGTATTAACTGTTTCAGCTCATGTCTCTGTGATGGTTATAGATGTGACAAGATTTCTCAAAATGTCATTGTTTTGTAATTTCGCTAAACCAGGATCAGCTTTGTCAAACTGTTCATTCTCATTCTGTAATCCGCCAGTTGAATTTTCAAGTGGGACAGAGCAAACTACATTAACTAAATGTGAAGAAAGGCTATCTCTGTCAATGTATTATTTTACCATATTGATATGACAAAGCTGACGTTGCTTTCGCCTTCCAGGGGTATTGATAATATAATTTAAAGCACTGGTGGTGTTCTCTGCCGTATAATGAGTGTGATACCTAGCTTGTAAAGACTTTTCAGGAATAAGTTATAAGGCAAGAACTTGATCACCAGGTTTGAAATTTCTTTCTTGAGCAGTCAGTTTATACCTGTTTTCGTTTTTCATTAAGATGATTTGAGATTAGACTGAGCTGCCTCACAAGCTTTCGACAGTTTATGCCTAAAATCAGACACGTACTATAGAAGATTCATTCAAAGAAGTGTCTTCTTCTTAGAGAATTTTCTCTTTAAATAACTTAAGCGGTCCACGAACAGTGTGAATAAGAATTAGTTTAAATGGGCTGAAATCCAGAGATTCTTGAACAGACTCTCTATCGGCGAAAAGCAACACGTCGGTACCTTCATCCTAGTCTTTATTAGTGTCAAAACAATATGACCTAATCATGTTTTTCAGTGTCTGGTGAACATTTTCTAGAGCAATTTGACTCTCCGGATGATGAGCCAAAGACTTAAACTGCTGAATGCCTAACTCATGCATGGCGTGTTGAAATATACCAGACATGAAATTTGACCCGTGATCAGACTAGATATATTTTGGAAGGACGACTAATGTGAAAAACTTGACCTGAGCCTTCACAATAGACATTGTTTTAACAGATGCTCGTGTATATATAAACACAGAAATCCAATAGCCTAGAAAGCCACAAACAAGGTACTCAGTTACTTGGCAGAAGCCAGAGCAACAAGAGAACAAACCATTGAGGGCATGAAACAATACATGTATACCTTCAGACATAGGTAACACGACATTAAACACAGTAAAAGTAGATATAAAATCGAACGGAGATTTAAGAATATTATGTCTTTATATTTACATATTAATAATGGAATATATATAACATTTTAAATACACTTTAACTGTAAAGTAATTGTGTTAATTGTTTCTCTACAAAGGGTGTACAAGATACCGGAGGTAACACATGAGGTTGCCCTGAACAACTGTGTCGCTGATGGTGCTCATCTGGTGATGCTTACTTCCAGTGCTAAGATGGACGTCTTGTTGCAACTTATCACAACATGCACAGGTAACTAAATTTGAACATGTACTACACATTGAAAATCTCAACAAAAATAAGACATTCGCAACACAGTTAGTTAAGTGGATATAAAAGTCGAACAACGCATATAGCAGTCGAGGACCAAAGTCAACCAAAAGTACGCATAGAAACAAACAACAACGACAAAGATGAATGAAAGGCAAGATGTGATATAATAAACTTAAAAGGAGTTGACACTAGGGCCACCGCCTTGCAACGGTAATTGGCAACAAGGGTCGCTTGGGGTTTAACCCAGGTTCTAGAGTGCAACAATCCTCACTCTTACCATAGTGTCATCCTAATAAAACGGGACAGTTCAAATAAAGGTATCCCCGCCAGGTTATATTCTCTAACAAGCATTGCAGCATTAATAGCCAATATAAGTATAACACATAAAGTATCATGTATATGAGTATAACAAACAAAAGCCTAGAAACCCCAAAGCATGTTCCCAATGACTCGCAGAGCAAGAACAGCAAGAGAATAAACCATTAAGGTAGGAAAAGACAAGAGTAAAGACAAGCATCAGACGCTATATGTGTAATATTATAAGGTCTAGTCCACCATTATAAAGGAAATTTGTATATTGAGAGTTGCGGCGGTTATCAAGAGGTTAACGGCACATCAATAGCCTTTCAAACGAGATGTTGTTTTCGAAACCGCCTATTATATTCTAACATGATGTCATATGCATCTTTCTGTTTAACCGCTATTACATGTTGGGTGAACATGTTCTGAATTAAAAGTGCAAACGGTGTACTTTTGAAATGACGACCTATTGTTAAGGATTTATTTCCCCAACTCTAGAGATTTAATGTTGAGTCATTCACCAGATACCCAGGAAGATGTTATTGGGGCCTTTAATGGCAACTCTCGGTATCTGGATGGCATATTAAACATTGACAACCCTTTCTTTTCTACGATGGTTACTAATATATACCCTAAAGAACTTCAACTTAACAAAGTAAATAATTTTGATATTAACACTTCTTTACTTGATTTACATCCTTCCATTGAAAATGGTGAAAATATTAGCAAAATATATGACGAGAGAGATGATTTTAATGTTGATATTGTTAATTATCTCCATTTTAATGGCGATGCTCCCCGAACAACTTCTTATGGAGTCTATATGTCTCAACTTATTCGTTTTCCTAGAGCTTGTACTCGAGTTGAGAACTTTCGTTACCATGAACTTTGTAAAACCTTTGAAAAATTGTGTTATCGTAACCCTGATCGTCTTTCCAAATATAAAAGTTATTTAAGAACTATTCTGCGACAAGGAATATCACAACCTGACTGCTATGGTGACGTGATTTACAAACTTCGTAAGATCCTTGGTCATGATCACTTTCATCCTATCTTTGTTAAACCTGTTAAAAGGTTAATCAAAGGAAGACCCTGTCGTTTTGCCACGTACTGCATGCTTGGTGGTGGATCCATTTACAGTTCGCCACTATGCTTTCCTCTTTAATTGTGCGATGACCGGACAGGCTGTGGTATGATGACGTCTACCTAAAGCCCAAAAGGACCGTGACGTTTGATATTTGTCTGCAGTATTGTCTTGTCTTTCCCTCAATGTTTTGTTTTGTCTCTTGTTGCGTTATCTTCTACCAAGTCATTGAGTACCTTCTTTGTGGCTTTCTAGGCTTTTATATTTTGTATTTATATATACAAGAGCATCTCTGTGTTTTAAATATATTGTCTATTAATGCTGCCTTGTTGGTTAGGGAATAGTTCAAGGCGGTCCCGTTTTATTGAGTTGACAGTAGGGTTAGTGGGAGGTTTGGTGTACCTTAGAACCTTTCGTGTTTGTGATGTCCTATTTGGCCTTTTATTCATCTTTAAAGTTGATCTTTGTTTCTCTGTGTGTTTGTAGTTGGCTGTCGTCATTGAATGCTGCTTTTTCTGTTCGATTTTTATATCTATATCTAAATGGCCTTTGAAAATTTGCAAAAATCCCGGGATTCTTGCTTATTTGCTATTAATATGCGACCTCATCAATTAGCTCAGGTATATAAATTGAGGCCCAAGTTGCGATTTTTCTTTGAATAGCTTTGTTGAATTAAAGAGTATCTATGATATAGCAATATATATTACTTTCAACTTTACTTTGTAGAAGAAAACAACAACACATTAACAAGTATAAAGCTGTGCTAAATAGAAACTTATTTTGGAAATCGTTTGAAATAAGATATAAACAAGCTGTATTGGAATTTTTAAACTTTTAAAACAATCAAAATCATGATAAAGTTGCGATAATGCTACTATTTATTTATATTCTAATATACAGGCTACTCCGGATCATTGACTTACTGGGTTGACCTCACCAATACCAATGCGGCTGACTTTTCAGATGTAAACGAGTGGGTCTCGTCCGACGGCGTCCCTCTGCCTGCTGGAATCAACTTTTGGGATACTAACCAGCCAAATGATTACCGTACCAGACACTGCGCAAGTTTGGAAAGCAAACACAGCTATAAAGCCGCTGATAGATTCTGCAACGTCTCGTATTCTTACATTTGTGAGAAGTAAAATCCAATACAATAAACGTTATGTAAAATGGCTAGTCCCCAGTTGTGATGCCGACGTAATATGCTGTTTCTTTAACGACTTCTATTTTAATTATTATACCCACGTATTTAAAACAAAAAACAGTGTAATTAAAATCGCCTCCATTTGTCCGTCCGTCCGTTTATCTTTCTGTCTGTCCGTTATCATATTTCCTCCTAAACCGCTGAACGGAATTAACCAAACTTCATCATATGATGGCCGTGTGCAAGAACAACATTAGTTTTGTCTCCGCACTCAGGGTGACGGTGTCAACAGGTCATATACACTAAAAATCCAATTACACTATAATTTTTTCATATGTTGCACATAGCTTAGTATATGTAACTGTCTACGAAAGATGAACAACATATCATACGATTTTATTGTTTTTGACTCGGACGTTTGCCCAGCGGCCCAGGATGATTGGGTGGGGTGGGGTCATTTGCTTGTCATTATATCTCAAATGGAATTTTAGTTAATGGTATTGGTACTGTATATTTTTCCCTCCTAAGTCAGACGTGGGGGACAGGGAAAGTGGTGTCAAAATGGCAAATATACTAAAAATTAATTTACATAGTTTGTAATTTTTCATAATGTTGCATATAACTTGGTTTATCTAATCGTGTATGAAGCATTATCAACATACCTAACAAGTTTATTATTTCAATCGTTGACGTCTGCTCATGAGTTGTGTGTGTGGGGTGGGGTGGGGTGAAGGGGAATGAGTGGAGGCAGAGAGTGTAATGATGGGTTTCATTTGATTTTTTAATTATATCAAATGAAACGTTATTATGATGGGTATGCACTGTACACAATTGATTCCTCCTGCGTCATCGGGCATCAGATTCACTAATAAATCAACTAGAGTGTCCTTTGGCCATATTTTTTTTCACATTAATTCTTATAAATAGTCATCTATACATCACAGCATCTCAAATGATTATTTTTTTCAAAGGTGGTGGTGGGATAGGTGGTGGGTGAAGAAAACGTGATTATTTGCGATGGCGTGCCATAAAATTCGTTCATTTTATCACATAAATTACGGTGTCGGAGTGGAGTAACACCATTCAGAATGTTTGATAGACGTCATAAAGTTTGCTCAACACATTACCGTAAAGAAATAGCAATTATTTGTCGTCGAGAAATAACTTGTTATATGACATATTGAGTTCATTTAAGACACTCACTGTCATGATTATAAGTAAGTAAATGCATATACAATCTCATTTAATCTTAGAAAATAGATTTCAATACAATAATTACGGTGAAAATATAATGTACGAAGCCTGGAAAACTAAGCCAGTGCGTTGATGTATGTTGATGTATGTGGCGTCTCTTCGTATGCAATCGCGAAATAAAACGTTATGAGTGATTGAACCTGAACACTCATTACGTGGTTCGAGTATTAACTTTCATACCCCAGCCAACCCCGTTTTTGCTTCTTGGAGAAAGGGTTGGATGGAGAATGAAAGTTAACACCTGAACAACGTTATGAGTGTTCAGGTTCAATCGCGTATGAAATAAAGCCTTAATTTTGGCTTAAAAAGTTTCCATATTGTAAAATTAAAACATTTAATAGGTAATTTTAAACAGGTCATCGCATTTGTTCAGTAAAAATGTTTATAACTGTGTTTTATTATCGAATATTACTATAAAATCCTGCTAATATAACCTTTCCCATCGCTTAATGAAATTAAGGCAGAACCACATAATGACTACTAACTAAACAGTCACACAGAATTGAGCATTAGTTTGAATATGTTTTGAAAATATAAAAATGGTGAAATATTCTGATGTTTATCTTTCATAAAGTTATAAAGAAAATTTCTCGATACTTGTAGCTTTAAATTACCGAACCGTTTGTCATTCACCAATGACACATACACCAGTTTCCAACGATCACATGTCTGGTCAAGGAGACAATGTAAATATGAAACGTCAAGTGCTCACATGACCATAATCTTAAAAAGGGAATCGGCAAATGTACAGTACAGTCATTTTATATATAAAACACAATTTAAAACTATACTTTGTCGGGCAAATTGTTAGGGTCGCTCTGGCAAGGGAATTCAGTCCTTATATTTACATTTTGATTTTTATACAGATTGTCTGTATAAATTAATAAGTAAAACAATTAAAACCTGCCATTCGGAAGTGTTATTCAAATTGCGACGATCTCAACGACTGAAAGACTAGAAAAGAACGAACAGTTTTGGTATGGAAAATGATGGCAGGTTGCGCATAAGCGAGATGCTTGGGTGACGTCATTAAGAACAAATATGCCAAACAAGTTATTTGAGTTCTATTTTGTGAAAGCCACGCACTAGTAGCAATTGTTGTTTTATCGAGAAATACAAAAAGCACGTTAAGGACAATGGAAATTGAAATGTAAATATTAAAATGTCTTATTATTGTATCTGCATATTACTGTTTTGTATTTTATTCATCTAATAGTATTCCCTATTTATTTATAACTGTGCTTTTTGTAACGAATAAAGTAGATTTTTAACCCAACTATAGGCATGTCTTTCTCATATGAAAATCCACGTTTACATATGGATCCCGGCGTCTGAGCTTTATGTTTTGTTATTTATGTTGCCTTTTAACACAAATGTAGCCTTACATGTTAAACAATTCCTTAAATCTGGTATTAATCCGCTTTAAATTTATGTTGTCACTTACTTGTGAGGACACCTCACTGATGCGCCCAAACTATAGAAATATACACCAGTATACACACTAGTTTATTGCATGTAAGTGGAGAGTAAATAATACTACATTATTTGGAAGGCACCAACGGACAAACACATAAGAAAATATTATCATTTATTTAATTGTATGGCAAATTATGGGCGCGGCTCCAAATAGCGGGCTGCCGGCAACACACATATTAAATGGCAGCCCTAAACATGTATAACAAAAGAGTGCATGGCCCATAAGCCTGACACCCTTAAAGAAGCCGCAAAAGGCTTAAACAAGAGATGAAGCCCCAAAAGGCTCAAACAAAAGCGGGCATGTCCCAACAGCCGTATGCCCTTAGTGAAGCCTCAAAGGGCTTTAATAAATTCAGTTGTATACTCAAATGAAAAAGTACCTGACCTCATGTGTGCTTCAGCAGGATAAAAAGAAATAGATAGACAGCGCATGCGCAATTAAACGAAAATACCATAGCAGATCTAGTTTACGAAACATTTGGTCCCTCCCAATAACTATGGCTATAACTAGTAATAGCCCTTATTATTGGGAAGGCACCAATGGACAAACACATAAAAAAATATTATCATTTATTTAATTGTATGGCAAATATTGGGCGCGGCTCCAAATAGCGGGCTGCCGGCAACACACATATTAAATGGCAGCCTTAAACATGTATAACAAAAGAGGGCATGGCTTATAAGCCTGATACCCTTAAAGAAGCCGAGATAGGCTTAAACTAGAGATGAAGCCCCAAAAGGCTCAAACAAAAGCGGGCATGTCCCAACAGCCGTATGCCCTTAGTGAAGCCTCAAAGGGCTTTAATAAATTGTTTATTCAAAACTCTAATGCTAATGTAAAATGTTTCTTCATTTAATCACTTGAACGTTATTTCTTATGTAATGTTTACAATAATGTGCACGACCGAACAGGTCACGATGCACCAACAATAAGCCCCAAAAGGCTTTAATTTTCAAGCTGTAATCCCGATCCTGGGGAACAGTGGTCAGTATTACATTGAAATTTACTAATTATAACATTGCTAATTGTCATTAAATTTGATTTCACTGAATTGAAGGATTCCCTGACGGCCATATGGCAGCGATCAAAATTAGTTTGATAATGCCACAGAGCAGCAATCAAAAGAAATTTTCATACTGCCACCGCCAAAAGAAAATGATTTTGGCAAATAGCGAATCACTCACTGCCGAAGAAAAGAGTATATATCATTGTATGAATATGTAACTCGCATACAGTACAGTATATTATAAAATATGTATATATATATATATATATCATAACGTGAGCCGCGCCCTATCATAATTCAAAACGAATGCGCTTTATATAACTTGCAAAGGAACATTTCTTGTACTGGCGCCATGAAGTAACAACTGGTATATCGCTTGTAATGAAATGCAACAACTTTGCAAGTGCCAGTCTGACTGTGCACAACAAACTGCAAAACTCAGTTAAATGAACCAAAATTAGAGTGGGTTGGACTGACTTTAGTCATCCCCTGACTTTGCTTGCAAATAATCCTAGTATATAGCACCATATCTGTGCAATCAAATGCATCGGACTCTAGGTTCAAACTCCTATGTCGGCTAGGAGCCGCTAAACCTGCTCAAGGTCGTAAACGGGGAGCGGGACACCGCTCACGTCACGACACGCTGACCAATGTAAAATACTCCTTCGGTAACAACCTGCATATGATCCTGCAAATAATTAAATTAAACGACATGTATGTATACAGTTGTATAGAGTAATAAAAGTTGCGTATTGATAAATACTTAGATAAATTACCAGGTGTCTCCGGCAAGTCTATCCCCAATATGATATAGAAGAAAAACAATTGTATACCAGCTTAATGAGTGATAGTAGACTCGTAATAAGTGTCAATACTGAATAACGCATTATGACCGCTTAGATGTAAAGACAGGAGGATCAACCATACAGTACGGGTCAGACTTCCCATCCGCAAAAGGAACTCTGTATGACCAAATATTTTAGTGGAACATGGCCCACGTACTTAAAAGCAACAACAACAACTGTGTTATCAGGCTTCTTGCACCTATTACTGAGATGGGGCCAGTCCTAAACTCCTCATTTAATACGACAACATCGTAAAAGGGTAAGATACACATTTAATATCGTACTTGAACATCGATATTACTGAGAGTTTTGCCGATTGGCCAAACATGAGAACCCTGGTTACAATGCAGGCCGTCCAGTCAAGAATTAGATTGGAAGAAGTCATGCGGGCTCTACTACTACATTACCGGAGCTGATTCATTGAACGCTGTTTTGGCGGCGCCGCTAACCAGTACATCAGCTGATGATTCACTTCGCTCTGCTCTGTAGCTTGTGAACGACAGTAAGGTCCGGACATCGAGCAACACCTACTTATAGCATGTTCTTACACTGGCCCATCACTTTCCTGCCCAGATAGCACACGCTTGGCAAGCTCGGTACATGAAACAGAATACAATTATAATCAGTAACGAGTTTCTAACATATTGGGTATTATTTAAAGTATTTTAAATCTCCCTTAAATTATGGTATTATTTTTATGATAATAATGAGTAAAGCTATTATTATTACTGATATTGGTATTATTATTAACGCTATTAGTAGTAACCGTATTATTATTATTCATTAAAAATATTTATTTTTATTATTATTATGATTATTATAATTGTGTGTCCATTCATTGTACGTCTATTAAACTTTAATTATTTATGGATTGTTTATCGTATTCGGTGATGGATAATTGTTTTTATTTTTTAAATGGTTATTGTTATTTTACTGTGTTTATTTATTTATTTTATTTTATTTCATTCCCTACCACTTTTTCTTTTCTTTTTTTTTACACACTAAGGTATGAAACTAAATAAAAATCTTAAGACTGACTTTCATAAGATATGTTTTTATACTAAAAATACTGTACCATTTCCCGTACAATTATTTATGTATAAGTTTATGACAGCTAAAGCTACAAGCCAGTCTGTATTTATTAAATAATTACTGCTTTGATTATCTATTTAAATATGTATCGTCTTTCTTCTTCGTCTTCGTCACATATACATGACCTACATCAAGGTACATACTATAATGATGTTTACCTATACGAAGGCAATACAGTGTAGGCCACCTATAACCTGAAATTTGTTATTCTAAAATACTAACTGCCTCTGCAAAATACAAATATATACACTCGCGGATTCATTTTATCACCTGTTATAGAGATATCTCCCATATCAAATATCATTACACTGCCTTTACTCTGTATATTGCAGTTATGAGTCAGCCACTATATTGTTTAATGGGAAGGAAATTGAATCTGCCGACAACAGATAGCAGTTACTACTTGACTTTATTTATTCATATGTTATTTTTAGTATTTTTTATTCATTTATTTTTTATTTATTTATTTATTGATTTTTTTTTTGATTTTTTTCTCTTTGAACAGAAGCAGATAACAGAGTTTAAATTTTATTAAGTAATTCATTAATTTATTTATTGATTTATTTATTTATTTTTTTTATTTTTTATTGTTGTTTTATTTATTTATATATGTATTGATTTTTTTTGATTTTTTTTTTAACCAAAAACCGAGTATAAATGTCGCCAATAACTGGATAACAGTCCCCCTTTACGCTGTGTTAATTCTAGGTCATTCATTTGTGAGAAAACTAAAGGATGCCGACATGTGAATACTAGTTTGAGCATACCATGCCCTGATAAAGTACTAGTCCAATGAATCATGTTCCGCCAGACACACGATAAAGATGACTTTGATCTAACGATTTTAATTGACGTACTAAGCAATCACGGATGCTCCTGTAATATCGTTCAAACCCTAACTCTGAAAACAAATGTACGACGTCAGATGCATAAATAATCGCACCAGGATTCCACAATCCCACCTTTTTCCCAAAATTATACTTTGTGCTCGTCACATGCTCTTGCTCTTGCAGATTAAATATATTCTTTCTTTCTTGCTTTCTTATTACTTCCTTTATTTTTTTATTTTTTTTTTGTATTTATCTATTATTGTTATTATTATTATTATCATTTATTTATGTTATTTTACTATTAATATATCTTCTTCTTTTTTTTCATTTATATATCTATTTCTTCATTTATGTAAAATAATATTATTTAATATGCATTTTATTATTTGTGTAATTTTGAGAAAACCTTTTTACCGTACAAGGTGACTAGAAGTATAATTAATGTTGAGAAAATATGTTATTTCTGAAGCAAGCAAGTTATGTTATCCCAAAGTGTGAATTGTTATAATTAAATAACATAAAGGGGCCACATCATGATTATTCTAGAAACATTTAAAATTACAAAATTATTCCATTTCATGATAAAACACTTTTATCAATCAAAATATGATGTTAGAACCATGTGTTAATGTCTAAACTTTGAATATATCATTTAGCAATGATGAAATCATACACAAAATGCTGAAATTAACCCTGATGCGTCACCTAGGATAGCACGTATTACTGTGCAGAATGAATTTCTTTGCAAATAAGTGATAATTTGTTGGCTCATTAATTATGTTTTGGCCAGTAGAATAGAACATATTAATATTTGTCGATTTTAAATCGGACACCTAGACCCCCATGAAAAGCTTGATGTACTCCCATTAAACTCAATAATCGTGTACACGGATTTATGGCCAAGTGCCAATAACGCCCTAACTGGGACAAGTGTACTGATAAATGTGAGGTATTCGGTCACAGCGCAAGCTTGGTGTCTTATTACCTACTCCCTCACTGATCATAATGAGGTCAGCTGCAACTATCGCGAGCAAATAAATTTATATCTTATGAAAGTCAGTCTTTAGATTTTTATTTAGTTTCATACCTTTAAAGTTAACACATGCATTAAAATATCTACACCAGATATACGGTCCAGAATTATCAAAATATTCTGTGAACAGAATTGATCATAAAAACAAACAAACAACAATACCAAAACAACAACAGGCAATAAGTGGATTTGCCTCCCTAAAGATAAAACGAGACATTAAATTCCTCGATTGACAAAAGCTATATATACAAAAATCGGATTAATTTCAAGGCATCATGAGAATAAATTATGGTGAAATACCGAATAACAATAGGGCATTAGGATATAACAAACAGAAATAAGAAGTCAACTAGATAAAAGTGAGAAAAATCGGTTGTATACTCAAATGAAAAAGTACCTGATCTCTTGTGTGCTTCAGCAGGATAAAAGGAAATAGATAGACAGCGCATGCGCAATTAAACGAAAATACCATAGCAGATCTAGCTTACGAAACATTTGGTCCCTCCCAATAACTATGGCTATAACTAGTAATAGCCCTTATTATACACAAAACAGAACAGTATAATCACGGTGTTCCCCATGATATCTTGCTGTAGCCGAGATAGTTATGGTAGGGCCGAGATACTCAATGTGATTTGGACTTCATACTCATTATGTAGCCACGATGCACCTGGTATACCCAGGTAGCTATCATATGTGCCAGACACGTATAGGGTTTCCCATATAATAATGAAGCAAACCATATACGCATGTTTTGGAAAGATCATTATGGTTTGGGCCAGATACAAACGGTGTGGCCCAATTACTCATGGCGTTACCCATAAAAGTGGTTCAAAGTCAGAGACCACGGACGACCCCATTACATGAACATTCCAAGATTAGTTATTGATAATAAAAAAGAACGTAGATATAGAACAGGAAAAGGAGCATTCAAGGACGACAGTCAACCACAAACACACACAGAAACAAAGAACAACTTTAAAGATGTTAAAAGGCCAAATAAGACAAACAAACAAACAAATATCACAAATTCAAAAGGGTTAATAATAGGGTTAACGCCTTGGAACGGTCAGTGGCAAAAAAGGCCGCTATGGGTTTAAACCCTGGTTCTAGGGTTTACCAGGTTCTAGGGTTTGCAAATTCATCAGATCACGATGCGACAAAGTACTACGGACTGGATGCATCTGCTCTCGTGACTTTATAGTAAAGAAATCTCACGATTTTTGTTAATGTCTGAGTAACATTATTTGACAACGATCAGGTTCCATTAAATGTGTTAATTTGAAGATTGTAACTACTAGTAATTCGAAAACAGACATTTTCCCGATAATTAAAAGGTATATGACTTAACTGTTAAATGTAATAAAACGTACGGCTGTTGCGGTCACTTAGTCAATCAAACTATTTGTAAAATGGATATTTATATGTAAATGTAATATGCTGAATAGAATATAAATGCTCGTTAATATGGACTGGGCAATTGCTTTTATTTTCTTACTTAATTTTCGACTCGGTGGTTCCTCTACTCCGGTCGATAAAAGGCTCCGGATATTGTTTAACCACTCATAGGATATGTTGTCTGCTTTTTCATTTAGTCTTTTGGCTGTTACTTGTGATACGCAGGCTTCATAGCCGTTGCTCCCAACTAAATTCCATTTTGTTTATTTCGCTCTTCGGGACATAGTATTTTGTTAGATACTGGGACCATAAGCCGCTGGACATGGGGAAAGAACAGATCTCTATGTCCACTGCAATATGCATGCCATCTTCGGGATGGTTAAAATTATGTATATTGATTTTATAAATATTGAGTTCTGCTCAACCAGGGGCTAGAGGACGTGAGCGGTAGCTAGCATATATCACTACCGTTCATGAACAGTCTCAGTCAAACCGAGACTGCAATATTTCGTATGTGTCGTGTTCGGCCGTTTCCAAAGGTCCACTCCAATACTCTTTAAATTAGGTTGCATTTGGGTATATTTGACTAAAGACGTACGTATTTTAAACGGAAAAATCCAATAGAAAATACATTCAACACTATCATCCAAAACTGAAGACTGCCCACACAACTCAATGTACGTGCTAAATCACGTGCAACTACTGCATGTCCGTTCAATGGCTAAGATACGAAATCCGGTCTCGAAATTCACGCATGACTTGCCCGTTTCACTTTAAAGAGGTAAATTAAGGAGCTCTACAACTAATTCGATCGTTCGAGTTT
The DNA here is from genome assembly GCA_037043455.1 of Cyrtodaria siliqua. Taxonomy (NCBI): domain Eukaryota; kingdom Metazoa; phylum Mollusca; class Bivalvia; order Adapedonta; family Hiatellidae; genus Cyrtodaria; species Cyrtodaria siliqua. The sequence continues at coordinate 90,749 of JAWPHD010002489.1, forward strand.
AAAAATGGCCTATATTACCGATAAGTTACGATTAATCAAATTAATTATAAGATTATACAATTTATTTCTTATTATCTTTCATTTACTTATACTATTACTATAGTGAGAGTGTGTTTTCCTCTATATTTTATATTATGAAAAATATACGGTAAAAAAAGAAAAGATATTTGATTATTAAAGCCACCATTTATGTATGTGCTTTCTAAATATGACTTTGTAGTGCCTGCACCACAACAAATATTTCCAAACTTTTAACTTCTTGTCTTACTGCCGTTAAAGATCACGTTAAACTATAGTGTGATAAAAAATGAAAAATCTGGGGTTAATTTATTTTGGTCTATAAAAAATGCAGTAGATGTCCTTGATAAAATTTTCAATAAACGTCAAGTTTCATCAATAAGCACTTATGACTTCTCTACACTATACACTACCTTACCACATCACCTTATTAAAGACAAGCTTATTGCGCTCATTCAAAAAACATTCGCTAGGGAAAATACTATATTTTTGGCCTGTAATAATATTAAAGAGTTTTTTACTAACGGCAGTTTAGATAATTACACTATGTGGATTTTGCCAAGTTTGCGAAGCACTCATTTTCCTATTAAATAATATTTTCGTCAGGTATGGAACCACCGTTTATAGACAAATTGTTGGTATCCCTATGGGTACGAACTATGCACCACTTGTCGCAGATTTGTTTTGATATTGCTATGAAAGAGATTTCATGTTGAGTCTTTCACCAGATACCCAGGCAACTGTTATTGGAGCCTTTAACGACACGTCTTGGTATCTCGATGACATATTGAACATTGACAACCCTTTCTTTTCAATTATAGTTAATAATATTTATTCTAAAGAACTTCAGCTTAACAAGGCTAATATTTCTGATAATAACGCTTCTTTTCTTGATTTAGATCTCTCTATTGACAATGGTGAAATTATTAGCAAAATCTATGAAAAGAGAGATGATTTTAATTTTGACATTGTTAATTATCCCAACTTAGATTGGGATGTTCCCCGAGCAAGTTCTTATGGGTCTATGTGTCTCAATTTATTCGTTTTTCAAGAGCGTGTACTCGAGTTGAGGACTTTAATATTTGTAATCTTTGTATAACTAAAAAGCTACTCCATCAGGGTTACCGTTACCATAAACTTCGTAAAACCTTTGCAAAATGTTATGATCGTAACCCTGATCTTCTTTCCAAATATAAAAGCAATTTAAGGACTCTTCTGCGACAAGGAATATCATAACCTAACTACTATGGTGATGTGATTTACAAACTTCGTAAGATTCTTGGTCATGGTCAATTTCATACTATCTTTGTTAAACTTGTTAAAAGGTTTATCAAAAGAGGTTATGCCCCTATCATTTTGCAACTTACTGCATGCATTGTGGTGGACCCTTTTACAGTTCGCCACTACGCTTTCCCCTTTAATTGTACGATGACTGGACAGGCTGTGGACCCTATGATGACGCCTACCTAAAGCCCATTAGGACGGTGGCAATTGTCCGCGGTCTTGTCTTGTCGTGCCCTCAATTGTTTATTCTCTTGTTGCTCTGGCTTTCTAGGCTTTTTTTTTTGTATTTATATATACACGAGCATCTAGGTGTTTTACTTATATTGCCTTTTCACGCTGCCTTCTTGGTAAGAGAATATTTTATGGCGGGGATTTCTTTATGTACACTGTCCCGTTTAATTGGGATGACAATAGGGTAAGTATGAGGTTTGGTGCACCCTAGAACCTGGTTTAAACCCCCAGTGGCCTTTTTGCCGTTCCAAGCCGGAAGCCGTATTGTCAACCATTTTGTGTCTGTGATGTCGTTTGCATTTTAGTACTTTTGCCTTCTCGTTTGTCTGTTTGCGTGTTTGTTTTTGTGTTTTGTTGTTGACTGTCGTCATTCAATGCTACTTACCCTGTCCAATTGTTATATCTTTCTCTTTTTTTGTACATGTATGTTGATCTCGTGTTTTTGTATACAAACTGTGAAATTGAAAATACAATATTATTAACTCGTGTGTGGTATAGAGTCACTTGTGTCAAACGTCTAACTTTAAAATGAAAGAAAAATGTCTATTAAGTTTCTGATTTAGATTTACCCTTTTAGTTATAGCAAGAGGCCAGAAGCCAGAGCAACCATGGGGATAATTAACAATATCAAAATTAAAATCATCTTGTCGTGCCCTCAATGTTGTGTTTTTCTGTTGCTCTAGCTTCAAAGTCACTGAGAACCTTCTTTGTAGCTTTCTAGACTATCGTTTTTTTGTATTTATATATACACGAACATCTTTGTGTTTTACTTATATTGACTACTAATACTGCCTTGTTGGTTTGAGAATAGTAACATAGCAATATAAAACAAATCTGCGACAAGGGGTGCACAAGTCATTCGTACCCATAGGGATACCAACAATTTGTCTATCAACTGTAGTTCCATACCTACGAAAATATTATCTAATAGAAAAATAAAAGATTCACAAACTTCATGGCAAGTTCACATAGTGTAATTGCTCAAACTTCTGTTAGTAAACAACGCTTTGTTACAGGCCAAAAAATGTTGTATTTTCTTTTGCAAAAGCTTTTTTAATGATAGCAATAAGCTTGTCTTTGATAATGTTGTGTGGTAAAGTTGTATGTATTATAAGTACATTCGAAGCTATAAGTAAGCCTCATCCCACCAATGACATTGATTTTGACTTTAAAAGACAAACAACTTAGGCAAATATGTACGATATGATGAATGTGTTCGGCTTGGGCGTAAAGTTTATCCAAACAGGCGTCCTTGTTTGACCCCTTATTCAAAACAACAAATAAATACATGAAAACAGACAGAAAAAAAAGACTCTGAAGCTAAACCGTCTGATTCAAAGTTATAGAATTTGTGTCGATCATGCTATAGCAGAGATTAGTGTAAATCTCACTGTCATGAGACTGTAAAATTATTCACATAGCCTTTCGTAAAATAAACAGGGCGTTATACAAACGGACAATATCATATAATATATTGTTTAATCACCCTTAGGATACGTTGCCTGCTTTTTAATTTAGTCTTTTGACTGTTACCTGTGATGCATAACCTCAGGCTTCATAACCTCTCCTCCCCACTAAATTCCATTTTGTTTATTTCGCCCATGGTTTGCTCGTTTAGGGCAAAGCTTTTTGTTAGAAAATGTGACCATACGCCGCTGGCAGTAGAATGGTGTGAAAATACCGCATTGAATGTTCCATGTCTACTGTCATAAGCATACCATCTTCGGGATGACTCAAGTTTATGTATTATTGGCATTTTATACAGTGAGTTCTGCTTAACCCGGGGCTATAGGGCGTGAACGGTAGCAAGCACTTTTCACTACCGTTCATGAATAAGTCTCAGTCAAACCGAGACTGCAATATTTTTTGTATTTATTGTGTTCGACGATTTCCAAATTTCACATTTCATATTTTTTATATATCACAGTAGAGTTGTCTGTGCAGCGTGGCGGCGGTAAAACGTCTCCCCGTGCTTGCAATTGGAACAGTTATTTATTCCGATCTTTGGAGATTGTTGAGCCCGATATTTACAGATATCGGTGGTACATTCTCAAATACTTTTGGTTTCTTACTTGAATTTCGAATAGATGGTTTCATTACCCCATCCTTTAAAGGCTCTGAGTGTGTTCGACGATTTCCAAATTTCTCCTTTCTTGCTTGTTTGTGAAGCATGGCCGAAAACACATCGTATAACTGGCAATCCGAAGTCGGATAAAGTTTCAAATAGGTTCCTATTTCCAGGCACTGACAAAACGGTAGGAAGTTTTATTTTACTGATTACTATACATATTAATTGATATTACAAACATCTGTTCAGATGTGTACGCAGATTATGTCAATATGATTTTAGTCCATATTAGTGAGAAATAGACAAGTTATTGTCTATAAACTTACGAAGGTTTACACAAAAAGCACATTTTACAAAGTTTCAAGCCAAAACTCGCACCTTGCACATAGTTCGTTTTCTTTCACTATACCTATTAAATATATAACCAATGGAGAACACAAGTGTAAATAAAAAGTTGTCCACCCAGTAGTGATTGAAATATTAATTCTTTGAACGTGATGAAGGAAATTTGTCAGTCGTTGCAGTCGGAATGGCACTAAAGTATATTTTCCGAATTATAAGGCAGTCTTTAAAATCGGGATAAATTTTGCTAAACAAATAGTAAAGTTATCACTATAATGATATATTTTGAATATTAACATATTTTAGTTGACATTTTAAATACGTTTCAAGACATTTGCACAGTCTGCGTTAGTATACTGAGTCAAAAACGAGGTTTGATCATCCTTCATTCTTGAACGACAACACATAACATCACTTCATCTGATATGTGACATGTCTCTCTCGAAGGTGTGCTGTTACATGGTTGTAGATATGGAATGCTGCCGAGCATTAATAGCAGATGAACGTCTTTGTCCAGGGAAAGATAGAAACAATACGCACGTGCGTTTGTTTGTATGTGCATGTTGCGTGTTCTGCGTGTTTGACTTAACTTTATAATTCTCCAATACTGGACTACCACGCCGTAAATACCTGACATAATAACCCATCGAGTCAAATTATACATCCACTGGGCCGAACAGTATTAGCACACTACCCGTTATATGTTGTCAAGCAAGGGAGCTATTACCTTCTACCACTAAATATAGATATAAAAATCGAACAGGAAAAGTAGCATTCACGCACGACAGTCAACAACAATCACACACAGAAACAAAGAACAAACTTAAAGATGAATAAAAGGCCAAATAAGACATCACGAACACAAAAGGGTTGACAATATGCAACTTAGCCACTTAGAAATGCACGCACACGTATTGTTATTGTGTTGTTGTTGTTGTTGTTGTTGTTTTTCAAAGAAGATACTTGCTCATATAGGAAATAAAGATTTTTTTTTTTGAAAGGTTCATTAATAAAACATAAAAAATAGGGTTGCGATTTTAGCATGAAGTTTGAAACAGTCTGTACACGTAAACAAAGTAATGGGAAACTTCGACGCAACCTTTAATCAAGAGTGTGAGGTCAAAGCCTATGCTGAATTTGATAGATACACAGACAGAACAAGCTTTAGTACTTTTACAAACACAATGTGTATCCTCTACCGGCTTTAAACTAATTTTACAGTATAATTAGTATAACAAATCCGTCTTTTCAAATACCTAAATTTCCTGACCTGGTATTCACCAACCATTCTTGAGAATATTCTTAGACTTAAGCCAAAGTATGCAAATATTTCTATAAGTTTAAAAGATAAACGTTCATACGAAACTGCTATATATAAATATGATAAATTCTAATCAATATCAACTTCATACGATTGTTTATCTATGAAAATCATGGGAATAATTTTTAATAAAAGTGTAGTACTTGAGCTCAAGTCTAAGAATTGTCTGAAGAATGTGAATTACAAGCCAGGAACTCTAAGATTTTATGAAAGCTGGCCTGCTCTTATGTTGTTTTTTATATTTTATTCGGAACACACGCTACTGTATACACTGAGTTTCAAAACTTTACCTCAGTCCATCTCATAAATAACTAGAAATGTGTTCATGGGACACGGATGCTCCCACTGAAAACAATCAGCGGAAAACGCAAAATCTTGCAAAACGATGTCGATTTTGAGGCAGATTCGACATTCTGTAAAGTTTCGAAACAATCGCTTGAAAACTGTGTAAGAAGACACACATACTTGTTGGGACGGACGGACATTTTGACAGAAGGACGGACGGACGGTGGGACTTACGGACTTCTTGTTTGTCTGTTCGCGTGTTTGTTTCTGTGTTTTGAGGTTGACTGTCCTCCTTGAATGCTACTTTCCCTGTCCGATCTTTTTATATTTCTTTAGCTAGCGCTATGTGCCCCCTCATCACCAATCGGTGGTGGGGTCATAAATAATTTTAAACTATTGAAGAATAGGTCGCCATTATACATGAAAGAGACACATGTCAATCTTGATTTGTGTTAACTCGCGCCGTACCTTAGTTTTTCTACCCCCACCCCCCCCCCCCCCCACCAGCAGTTGGTGGGGTGCTAAGAATCAACCGACTGCTCATTACTTAGCAGAGGGGTAGGACCCCACCGAAATATAACCCACCTGTTGACCGTGGGTGGCGACCCGTGTCGTTGGAGAAGGAAGACCTGGTGGTTGAGTGGCGTGGAGATCTGGTAGTTATCTCCACGTTGCAACACACCACTTTGGTCCGGACTTCAACTAGACGGGCGGTCAGATTTGGCCCGATCTGATCAATCGGTTTGTCACGCCAGCTATAAGGGATCCGACCTTATTATTCAGACAGTACCAGTACACTGTATCTTACTAGCCTTTTATATTGTTCTACTTTAAACATTAATAGATAGGGTCTTTTATGGCGGTGGCGCACGGGCTAATCATGTTTTTCAAAACGCTATATGGCTATACTCATGCCACTTTTCAAGCGGAACATAAGTGCGGCTCTTTGACTTTTTAGTTAAAGGGTTATGTCCGCTGGGTGGTATGTGGGGTCTGATGCGTTAGCTTTATATGAGTATACCTTCTACGTATTCTTGGCATTTTGACTGTTGGATATCCACAGCAAATGTCCCCTTGTTGGACTCCGAGGTGGGTGAGAAGCGTGGAAGATGAATTATTAACGCCCATCATGGCATCACAAAACGCACAAACTACAAACAAACGAAAAAAAACAGAACATGAATCTGATACTGAGGAACCAGTGATCAACCAATCCTTTCCTCGTTTTCTCATTACCGAATCGGAAAACGGGGAAAAACCTATTTCAGATATGTCACCTTTTGTAATTCAGAAAACTGTCCATTCCATTGCTGGACATGTAAAACAAATAAAAAAATTAAAAAACAAAACTCTTCTTATTGAAACAGAAAGAAAATCTCACTTTGATAATTTATTAACAATTACATAAATTTTAAACACCAAAGTCAAATGCTACCCTCATACCTCTATGAACATCTCCAAAGGCGTCATCAGGTGCCCGGATCTCTCCGGAGTACCTGAAGAAGAAATTATTAACGAGCTTGCGCCATAGTTGGTAACTGCGGCTCGCCGAATAACCATAAAGAGGAATGATAAAATTATTAGTACAAATACTATCATCCTCACATTTGCAACACCCGTCTTACCAAGAACAATAAAGGTGGCATATCTGCAATTACATGTTGACGCCTACATTCCAAACCCGTCACGTTGCTACAACTGCCAAGCCTTTGGGCACCACAACTCCAGGTGTACTAAAGAAGAACGTTGTGGTAAATGTTGCGAGTCTGCATTCAAGCATAACGAACCAGATTGTCCTAACCCTTTCAGATGTACCAACTGCGGTCTAGGACATCACGCAAATATAAAATTATGTGGAAAATTCAAAAAAGAAAACGAAATCATAACAGTTAAATATACACAAAACATTCCCTTTCCAGAAGCACGAAAATTGATCGAAGGACAATATAAAATTTCAAGTCCGACCTCTTACGCATCTATTCTCAAAACAACAGCAACACACATAGAATGCAGGGATGCAAGTACGCAATACGAACCACAGTCAGAAATTCAAAATACAAAGAATACTTCTTCAGTATCAAATCCAAACAAAAGTCAACAAATAAAACTTAACAAACCAAAATTAATTTTTTCACCTAATCAAACTTTTTCATTTAAATCAAACACAAAATCGGCAAGCTCTGGCAATGTCAAGAGCACATCAATTTCTCAGAATTAAAAAGCGGGTTTTTCTAAGACTGTGAAGTCTAGTAGTTCCCCAGTCGTGAAGCCTAATACTTCCTCGGTTGGAAGGCCTAGTGCTGCTCCAACTAAGGAAGTTGGAAAGCCTAGTGCTTCTCCATCTAGGGAGCACAAGGAGCAGCCAAAGGTGTCTAACGGCCCTTTTGAGCTGCATAACAAATTCGAACAGCTCATGGACATTTCAGAGCCAGCAGCTGCACTGCCACTTCCATCCTCTCATGAAAAGATAGTTGAGGTGCCACTTCAGCTGACTTCTTCCAGGGAGGAGGATTCATCAGTGGGGATGTCACTGCTTGAGTCTCCTAAGACCTCTCCTAAATCTAAGGCCAAAAATAAAAATAAAATTAAAAATCGCCTTAGCGCTAAATAATGGGTAAAACTAATAAAATCATTCAATGGAATTGTCGAGGTTTGAAACGAAATTATGATGAAATCAGCTTAATTTAAAATGAACACCACCCTATTGCCCTTTGTCTTCAAGAAACATTCTTGAAGACAAGTGATAAGGTATCTTTTAAACAATACTCAATATACAATCATATTTGTGATACCGGGGACAAGGAGACTGGTGGAGTTTCGATAATCGTTAATCGAAACATTCCCCACAGACCTGTTGCGTTGAAAACAAATTTGCAAGCTATTGCGGTCAGTGTTACTATACGCAGAGTCATAACAATATGTTCCTTATATTTACCACCTAGTTCTTCACTTGACCCTAAAGATCTAAATCACCTAGTTGCACAATTGCCATCACCTTTTATACTCTTGGGCGATTTTAATGAACACAACTACATCTTGAGGAAAATTGAGGATTTCTTAGCCAAACAATGTTTGTGTCTTTTTAATAATAAGTCACATACTTATTTACATCCTGCTACAGGCTCTCATTCTACCATTGATTTAACAATATGCAATTCAACGCTTTTGATGGATTTTTAGTGGAGTGTTGGAGACGACCTCTGTGGAAGTGACCACTTCCACATATTTCTTGAAAATATCGGCCCTCCACTCCTCGAAAAAAGGATGTCGAAGACGCAACTGCTCTTTTTACCAAAACTCTTCACGATATATCTGATCAAACTATTCCAAAAACCTCGGAAAATCCTAAACGCTCACATAAACCATGGTACGACGATGACTGCAAAAAGGCAGTCAGCGATCGTAAAGCTGCATTAAATAATTTTAACTTGCGGCCAACTCAAACTAAGAAAATAAGCGGTAAAGGTAATTCTAATTCTGTAAATCATTTTAAAACAGATAAAGGAGATATAACGTCTGTCGAAGATATTACAAACACTTTGGCAGAAACTTTTTCAAACAATTCTTCTTCTTCTGAATATTGTCAACCAAATTTTCTGACAAATAAGGAACTAACAGAACAGAAGAAGCTAAACTTGGAGAAATACAATAAACTATTCACTCTCAAAGAACTCCGAGAGTCCGTTAAAAAGGCTCATGATACATCAGCTGGTCCTGATGATATCCATTACCAATTATTAAAACATTTACCTGAATCCAATCTCTCTACCCTTCTTGAGATATTTAATAAGGTTTGGGTGACGGGAAACTCCCCCGATTCTTGGCGGGAAGCATCGTTATTCCAGTCCCCAAACCTGGAAAGGATCATACGGACCCAATAAATTATCGCCCAATCGCTTTAACGAGTTGTATATGTAAAACCATGGAACGAATGATTAATGAGAGACTCGTTTGGTACCTGGAGTCCAACAAACTGATAACAAAGTATCAAAGTGGATTCCGCCGCCAACGAGGCACAACAGACAATCTCATTCGATTTGAATCGTTTATTAGGAAAGCTTTCATAAAAAAAGAACATCTAGTCGCTGTATTTTTTGACTTGGAGAAAGCTTATGATACTGCATGGAAGTACGGTATTATGAATGATCTTCATGACCTTGGTCTTAGATGCCGATCACCCATTTTTATTGAGAAATTCTTAGATGATAGACAGTTTCGTGTCCGAATGGGTTCAATCCTCTCTCATGAACAGGAGATGGGTGTGCCACAGTGCAGCATATTCTCTGTAACCCTTTTTAATATAAAAATTAACAGTATAGTTAAATGCATCAATCCTGGTGTGGATTGCTCTCTATATGTTGACGACTTTGTTATATGTTATCGTGCAAAAAACATGAACACTATTGAGAGACAATTTCAACAATGTCTCAATAAACTTCAGACCTGGTCTGATGAAAATGTTTTAAATTTTCTAAATCTAAAACTAACTGTATGCATTTTTGTCAACTACGTAAACATCATGAAGACCCTCATCTAACACTAGATGGGTCACCAATACTAGTAGTGGATGAGACAAAATTCCTTGGTCTTATTTTCGACCGTAAATTAACGTTTATACCACACCTTAAATACTTGAAAGTCAAGTGCCTTAAAGCTCTTAATTAATTTAAAGTTGTTGCAAACACTAACTGGGTAGCGGATCGTAAAGTCCTCTTGCGACTTTACAGATCTCTTATCAGATCCAAGCTGGACTACGGCTCGATAGTATATGGATCGACTCGCAAGTCGTTCTTGCAGATGCTCGATCCTATACATAATCAAGGATTACGACTCGCCTTAGGTGCCTTTCGTACATCACCAGCTGAAAGTCTATCTGTGGAAGCTAATGAACCATCACTGTCTCATAGACGGGACAAATTAGCCCTTCAATACGCCATTAAATTAAAGTCTAACCCTTCAAACCCAACTTTCGATAATGTTTTTAATCCAAGTTATGAACCTCTTTGTGATCGAAAACCGAAGGCCATTCGATCATTTTGTCTTCGTATTAAACCAAAATTAAGAGACACTGAAATCGACCTAAATTTAATTGCCAAGTACAAAGTACCACAAATTCCACCGTGGACTTTGGAAACACCAACAATTATTTTTGATCTTTGTAATAGTAACAAATCCAGTACAGACACTGTCTTTCAAAGCAAATTTAATGAAATTAAATCGAAATACAGTAACTTTCAACATATATACACAGATGGTTCTAAAGTTGAAGTTAAGGTAGCTGCAGCAGCTGTTATTCACAAACACATCATAAAGAGCCGCCTGCCTGACAATGCCTCTATCTTTTCAGCTGAACTTAAGGCAATTGAACTTGAATTGAATTATATTCCGGAATCTGTTGATGACCATTTTGTAATATTTTCTGATTCCCTTTCATCTCTTCAAGCACTGGGTAATATGAAACATGATAACCCAGTTGTGCTTCAGCTTTTAGAAAAGTACAATTATCTTATAGTTGATAATGTTAATATTTTCTGCTGGCTTCCAAGCCATGTAGGAATACGTGGTAATGATAGAGCTGATAGTGCTGCTAAAGCAGCATTAGGTTTAAATATATATAATACTAAATTACCTTATACTGATTTTAAAAGTTGTATTAACACATTTATTCGTAACTCTTGGCAAGCCGCTTGGGATTTGTCAGTTAACAATAAACTCCATTCAATTAAACCGTTACTTGGAGAATGGCATTCTTCTAGTAGAACTATTCATCGAGAAGAAGTTCTCCTAGCCCGGTGCAGGATAGGGCATACACGTTATACTCATTCATATTTATTACAAGCTGAGCAATTACCAGAATGTATACCCTGCTTTGCACCGTTAACGGTCAAACACATCTTATTGGAATGTGTAGACGTTGATCCTATGCGTCAAAGGTACTACAATGTTAATACTATGAAAGAGTTATTTGATACTATAGATTTTAGTCTTGTTTTGGATTTCCTAAAAGAGATCAGACTATATAAATCATTATAATGTGTTCTTATATATATTTACTTGTTTATATACCCGTTGACGGGCATTTGTTGATTTACATACATAGTTTATATTACACCTTATCATCCCTTATATTTTAATAGTTTTATCTTTATGTTTACAATAATTTTTAATTAATACTACATTTCTTCATTTTTCATCAATTTTTGCGCACAATATGACCTATTAATGTGTCGACGTGCCGTAAAACACCATTCATTCATTCATTAGTTTTTCTACATAACTTGCATTTTGAAAAGTTTAAAGAAAATCGTTTTTGCAACGATAATCACTATGTATATCGGCCTATCGTAGTATCTTTACGAAATACGATCAGGACAAATGGAATTATTATTGAATAGCATACGTATATGTATACGTTTACTGTGTTATGGATTTTAACACCCTATCTTGATTCACTACAGTTATGTAAACTGGACAATACTACTATGAATATATTTGAATCCTACCTGTTAATACACTAGTTTGGTGACACGAATATAACAAATACCAAGCGATAAGACGTTTTTTATTTCACTATGCCGACGCTTACGACATTATTGTTTCGACTTCGGCGACTGTCCATGTCCAATACTTACCGATTGCAACGACTGCCAAATTTCCTTCATGGCGTTCAAAGAAATGCTAGTATCTCCCTTATTACTGTGTGGAAAGCGTTATCGTGGAAAACGCAATGTGCAAACGGGCGTGTTTTTGGCTTAAACGTGTGTAAATTGTCCTTCTTGTGTAAACCTTTGGAAGTCAATAACTCTTCTATTTCTATTTTTCAATCGCAGGTAAAGACATGAAAATGTTCGCTATAAAACTTCCTTATATACGGATTTCCAGCCATGTTTCAGTAGCTTGAATCTGGTACTAAACGAAGCATTTTACCACTCCCTTTACATACCTTAGGTACACGCCCACTAACCTTATATACAGCTATAATTGCTGGATGAATATTTTCCATTTAACATAACTGATGCTTTAGCAGAGTGCATTTTCAGACTATAGCATGTAACACACACGACATATCATGATGTTTGATAGATGATTGCTAGACGAAGGTTTTGTTTTAACATCGTATACGCACATTTAACAGTAATAACATAAATATATTGCAATTAATTAAATTGTTATGCATACAAGAACAACTGGAAATTACCGTAACCGAATTATAAACATAGTTGAAGAGCATAGGTTATTTAAAGGAAATGACATTAACGAGTCCTGCGAGTTTTTTTTTCATGCTTCCAAATGAGAATAGTATAATTTGTTTACTAAACAAAACGACATTCTTTACTACGTGTATGTTCAGTTTTAATTACGTTAATCAATGCATTATCTATTATATTCAGAACTGCCTACATTCTCGTTAAGCAGATATATTATATCAATCAATATGACATAAGATAATGAACTACCAGATCGGACAATGAAGTCCACAACATATACAAAACCAGCTTTTCAAAAGTATCTACAGTTAACACTGATACGCTATAGCAACTAGAGGATGCCTATTTTGGTATATTGTGTAGGTCTGTATGTGTTTAATGGATGCTAGCACGTCAGGAAATATATAGTGGCCCGACCCAATTGCACTGCACTTGCACATATATGGCAATACACTATGTTTATATCAAATAAAAAAGATATATTGCAATTTCCTGCCACCACTCAAGCAGCTCCTGAAACTATACAGGGATGATGATGATTAATACACGTTACAAAGGTTACACAATTAACGTGAATTTGAGGAATATTACCCATCTATCTGGCTAAGCAGTGACCTTATTTTTGATCGGGAGCCACATGGGGCTTCCTCAGATGGTAGAGATCTGTGAACACATTAGCCGTTTGTTAACAAGTTCATTTTGACAAGTCGTTGACTTCTGAACATTTACACCATGAGGTGGAATGTGGGGGATCATCCATCATCATTTGTGAATGGCATGCTGGGGACCAGTCATTACCAATAGCGTGCGGGAGCCCAGCTATTAGCAATGGGGAGTGAACTTTTAGGGGACCAGCCAGCATAAAAAATGAGTGAAAAGTGGGTGACCAGCCATTACAAATAGGAAGTCGAATGTTGTGACCAGCCTTAAGGTAGCGCCATGGTGTATTGGTTAGCATTGCGGCTCAGTAACCCGGGGATCGCGCGTTCAATCACAGCCAGGACCGAATTGGGGTTAATTATCGCAATATCTCAAATAGACTTATTACTGAGATAAAACGAGGATGTTTCGGGAGGAAATACACACGTCGAACGAAAGATATCAAGAGTCACATTGAGTTTTCCATCCATCGACATAAATTATGTTAATCTCCGTAAGTGAACACTATAATTTTGAGTACATGGTAAATGTGTCAAGACAAAATTAACTCGTGATTGATAGATGTATGAGGCCATGGTGTCCGCCACGGCCTTGGTGTCCGCGGATACTTCTATCCTACTCTATGCGTAGGAGGCCATGGTGTCCGCAAGACCATGGTGTCCGCAGGGGGGGGGGGGGTCTCAACGTTATGTGATCGAGTGTAAGGTGGTGTTTTAGCATATTGGGTTGAGAAATAATGCCTGAATGAGTAAACTGAATTGAATTGAATCTTGTTTAACAGCTCATCAATACATTATAGGTTATTTATTTTCAGCAAATCAGCTGTAGATATTGTTAAATACAATAGATGAAATTCAAATTTAATTTCTATTGAAATATGTCAGTTATCTTAGTTTATTTTCCTGTTGCGTTGTTTAAGTCGTTCAGTGTATTTAAGAATAAAATAGTGTTTAACATAAAGCGTTTAGTGCTTGTAATTGCTTAGATGTTGTAGATATCCTTTACCCAAGAATGTATGGTCCTGAAATTGGGAAGTTATGGAGCAAATTGATGTTCGAGATGCCCAATATGATGTGTGTGTTTGTACGTATACAATCAGGGTGAATGGATAGATGTCCCAGTATTGCAAAAGAACAGCTAAAAACAAAACTAAACTAAAACTCACAAAAAATTATAGTTGTATTGCATTATTTTAATACAAAATGATATAAACAAAGCAAGAAATATAAAAAGATCGGACAGGGAAAGTAGCATTCAAGGAGGACAGTCAACCACAAAACACAGAAACAAACATGCAAACAGACAAACAAGAAGGCAAAAGTAATAATAAATGCAAACGACATCACAAACACAAAAGGGTTGACAATAGGGCTACCGCCTTGGAACGGTCAGTGGCAAAGTAGGCCACTGGGTGGTTTAAACCGGTTCTAGGGTGCATCAAACCTCACACTTCCGTCATCCATCCATCCATCCATCCATCCATCCATCCATCCATCCATCCATCCATTTCATTTCTTTTTTCTTTTTCTACCATATGTTTAAAGATATTATTGGTGCAATATATTCATAACATCCACATCCGGTCAATAATTTGCATATTTTCGAGATATTTTGAGAAATTGAGTAGGTGAAATAAAAGTTTACTCGGACTTTGTCGTCAATTTCTATATGAATAATCAAAATATCTGACCTTAATTTAAAATAATTGTATCCAAATTGAAGTTTTAAAATCAGACAGCACCAGGTACGTGTAAACGTTCCTGACAGCACCAGATGGAGATACATACTTTGCCAAATTAGTTATAATTATCAAGTTTCTTTACCATTAAAGACATCCACATCTAAAAATAAATTCATATTTTTTTACCGTTTTTTAATCAACATTCGCCGATGTTTTTATACTGGTCAAATACAGGACCGATTTCGTCAATTAAATCGCCGCTATGTACTGTTTTATTCGGTCACTTATTCAATCAGTCAATTACATAATCAGTCACCTGTTTATACAACTCTTCTGCTTATACGATCAATCAGGTTAATTATTGCCAATCATCCAACAACTGTGAAAAAAAACGACTTTGTTTATTGCAGTTATGCCGTGTAGGACGCGTGTGTAATTACAGGTTGGGTATTGGTTTTCACACTTTGACTGGCGCATTATGTGATATCGCGGATGGACCAGTCTTGTTTATTTGCAGACAAGTTTAACTATTTAGAAAAATCAAGATATTTTGTTTACGAATGGAATTACTTTACGTCAACATTATTTCTCTTGCTTCATTGCCTCAAAATGTGAATCCCAAAACGCACCCTGATAACTGCACACACATTATTGATCAAATACAAGTTATGAAGAAAAACTAACGGGACGCCGAACGTTTTAAAACATCGAGATTGCATGTGTCCCTTTAATATCAATCAAACTCTGCCCCACGGCGTTCAATATAGTGTTTGAAAAACGGTCATGCGCAGTGAAGCAATCTACATCAGTCACTAATAAGTAAGCTTCCGATTTGGAACCACTTCTATGCCTGTGCGCAGAACAGAATTATAGACAGTATCCCTGAAATTTACATCTAATTATTGTATTAAAATACCGGTAAAATACCCGTAAACCAATCTGACTGCGTCTCTGTTATTACTAAAATATCGTAATAACGTGAACTTGGCAGTAACAGTAAAGTAGCTGCCACTGTCAATGCCAATGCCACTGCTACTGTCACAGCTACTGCTACTGATACTGATACTGATACTGATACTGATACTGACACTGCTGTTAACGTTCATTGAAGAATGTTGCCATATCGGTGTAAGTAATATGCATTCTCATATTAATAGAGTGGATAAGAACTCGTTTAACGTTCCATTTTTAGTTCTGACCCTTTTGTGTTTTTACAAATTAATGTAGAATGTATTGTTGTATCTATTACTGCTACTGCTACTGCCACTGTCATCGCTACTGCGTCTGCTACTGCTACTGCTACTGCTACTGCTACTGCTACTGCCACGGTCACTGCTACTGCTATTGCTATTGCTACTGCTACCGCCACTGCTACTGCGACCGTTCATTGAAGAAGGTTGCTGCTGTATCGGTGTAAGTAATATGTATTCCCATATTAATAAACGCCACCTACATCCGGTCACGTCAGAAATCTTTTTTTTGCGAGTGAGTGATTATTCTGTAAAATTCAAAAAATGGTAGTATCTGTATATTAATGGAGTGCCAAAATGAGTTGTTTTTGTATGCCCGGAAAGTTCAAGGATTATTTGAGGACGTCTTCGTCGAAAAGTCAGACTTCATCTAAATCACACGCTACTACTAGAGTAATGTTAAAGGGTAAGTGTGAGGTTTGGTGCACCCTAGAACCGGTTTAAACCCCCAGTGGCCTACTTGGCCACTGACCGTTCCAAGGCGGTAGCCCTATTGTCAACCCTTTTGTGTTTGTGATGTCGTTTGCATTTATTATTGCTTTTGCCTTCTTGTTTGTCTGTTTGCGTGTTTGTTTCTGTGTTTTGTGGTTGACTGTCCTCTTGAATGCTACTTTCCCTGTCCGATCTTTTTATATTTCTTAGAATATAACTATACATGTTTTGACGACGTCAGAAGAAAATCGTCATCTCATAGAAATAATGGAGGTGTATATGCATTTGGGAAACAATATTTTATAAGGAATATTCTTATTACGAGAATATTTACATGTTTTAAGAACTGTGTAGGTTTGCATTTTAAATGATCATTGTTTCAAGGTATGCAAGATGTTATATTCTATTTCACATATATTTCGCCCGAAGGTTCTTATATTTACCAACAAGGGGATGATAATGGGATTACTATTCTTGAAAATCATATTACTAAAATAAAGAGTGACTATAGGGGGTGGTGGGGGGGGGGGGACTTGAATTCGCGTACAAAATATTTTCTAGATTTCATACCAGACGATAGATTAGATAATGTCTTTGGGGATACTCCATATACTGGGGATACATTCTGCTTACCTAGAAACAATAAAGACATCAGATACAATAATTATGGTACTTTGCTCACTGAATGTTGCTGTTTGTTTGATATGCATATCTTAAATGGCCGATTATTTGAAGACAAAGAAGGGAATATAACTTGTATGTAGATGCGTAGAGTATGTCGATGCGTGCTAAACGTTTTAAATATTTTCAAACACAGACGCAATGGTGGGATGATGAGTGTAACAACTTCAAAAAGGTTAAATATTCCCTCTGCGTAAATTTCGAATATCGAATAGCCAGGAAGATCTCTCAAATTATAAAATAGCAAAAAATACGTTTAAATTACATGTCGTACCAAAAATAATATTTGTCTAGCCAGAAAAAGGCAAGATCTAGTTAATACCCGAGGTAATCCGAATAAGTGGTGATTAATGTTGTTATTTTCACCCATCCTATAGAGATGGCGACGTTCGACGTTGTTTTAGCGTGATTTTGCGCTGTACTTTTAACAGTTTACACCTTATAAAAACATGAGTCGTATATTAAGAACAGCAAAAGTCATTCTTTCTCCTCTTAAACTTCACTCTGTGTCTATTGTTTATCTTCACCAGGGAAATTCTAATATGTTTACACGTAAATTATCGATCAATTTATCACGAATAAATCTTCATTCGGCATCTACCGTTCATATTTCTGGCACTAATTCTATATTCAGAAATACTGCTTCTATTAAATTAACACCACTTAAAACTTCTGTACTTAATCGATATAAAGTTAGACCACCAGTTAATGTTAATAAGTTAAACAGAAGACGTACGTTCTATCCCTCTATCCTTAAGTGCAACTCGAAAAGGTGTAGTGCATGTAAATACTTGTCGCAAAAGTCCACTATTAAGTCCACTACCAATGGTAGAGAGTTTAGTGTCAGTATACCTTCAGACATTAACTGATCGTCAAGTAATATCGTTTATGTTTTGACCTGAAATCATCCTAAATGTGGTATACAATATGTAGGCCAAACTGGTCGATCAATGAAAGTTCGTTTTCGTGAACATTTATATAAAATGCGTCAGTCGAAACGATTTAAAAACTTTCTGTATACACACTTTAGGGATTCGGGGCATTCCATAGATGATATTAGCATTCAGCCCGTGGAATATATTGAATTTGATGCTACCAAAGGTTACAAGATACAAGCTAGATATATTGCTTAACTCAAATGGATAAAGCATTTACAAACTCCTTATCCATTGGGGTTAAACGATAACATATATCAAGAAGGAAACATTTCCAATACCCCAGATATAGATCCTTTTAGCATATTGTCTATTCGTAAACGTAAACGACGGTCACATGGTCTCCGGAAGAACCATAATCTTAAACGTAAAGTTAAGAAAGTCTTTGCTGTTGCAGACCTTTATTCTATTTATAAAAATTCGGGTAGACACGCCCTCTTTAGCAAAGTAGTCGGTCTGTCTTTTTCTTGCTTACAGAAACTTGACGAAGAAGCGGGTGCCATTTATGTCCGTACTCATCCATTATATGAGGTTGCATCTATTATTCAAAGTTACACGCAACATATTTTGCGTCCACATATAGATGCTCCATCTGACCATCAAAGGCATTTTTTGAAGATAACTTATGTTGATAAAGGCATGGATTTCATTAATTTGGCAGGTATTTTTAATGATATGCGGGTGACTGACAAAATTCCAAAGTATTTCAAGAATATTGAGACTCCTGTTATATGTTGCAAGTATAAGAAATCTACTAGAAATCTTATTTTCAATTATAATAGGATCGTTTCTGATCTTGAGATCGAGACATCTATTCCTACTGATTGAGATTGTCAAAATTCTAAATTTTGTTACGAACCTGCCGGTCACATTCTTACTGGAAATCTTGATGTAATTGAGGATAAGAGGATTCGGCATTTAATTGCCAAAGGGTCTAAGTATCGCCTTCCATCTGATATTGATTTTAATGCTTGTCGCAATGAAATTGCGGGTTCTTTAACGGATTTCTGTACAAAGTGGTGTAAGCGAGAAAAAACAGATAAACATGCACTTACTTTTTGGATGAAAACTATTTCAGAAATTGTTGAATTACGTATTTTATTTTACGAATCAAATCCATCCCTGCTTCCACGGCCTTCCACTTACAATTTACGACACCTTAAGAAGGGTATTCAGAATGTGCATACTAAATTTGCTCTAGTTCGAGCAGACAAAGCTTCCAACAATATAATTATTGTCTGACGACTACATTATATCAATACTTTGAATGCTGAGCTAGCGAGCACTTCTGCTTATCTAACTACATCTCTGCTGGAGACGGACATTGTTTCCCAACGTATGACCTTTATGGAGACTATAAAGGTTTCTGTTATTAGTAAGCAGACGAAGCTCCCTACAATGTACCGGATACCCAAACTTCACAAAATTCCTTACAAAACACGTTTTATCACTAATTCTAGTTCATGTACCACGACCAATATATAAAAGCTATTGACTTCCTGACTTTCCGCGATTAAAGAACGTATTGTAAAATATTGCGGAAAGGCCTTCGAGAACTCAGGAATCAATCTGTTTTGGTCTATCAAAAACTCTGGAGAAGTTCTTGACAAATTACGGTGTAAGCATGTTCATGCCTCTTTTCTAAGCACCTACGACTTTTCTACACTGTATACTACACTATCACATAATCTTGTCAAAGAAAAATTGCTTCAGCTTATTCAGAAGACATTTGCTAGAGAAGGTACAACTTTTCTAGCTTGTAATAATGTCAGGGCTTTCTTTACTAACGCCCACATTGATAAGTATAATATGTGGACTTGTACTGATGTTTGTAGAGCCTTATCTTTTCTTCTGGATAACATCTTTATAAGATACGGTAAAACTATTTACCGCCAGGTTGTTGGTATTCCTATGGGTACTAACTGTGCGCCACGTGTTGCAGATTTGTTTTGTACTGCTATGAAAGAGATTTTATGTTGAGTTTGTCACCTGCTAGCCAGGGTGAAATTATTGATGCCTTTAATAATACTTCTCGGTATCTTGATGATATACTCAATATTAATAATCCGTTCTTTGCTCATATGGTTACTAACATTTATCCACCAGAGCTCACGTTGAATAAAGCCAACAGTTCGGATACAGTAGCAGCATTTCTCGATCTTCATCACTCGATTTCAAATGATTGTATTCATACTAAAATCTATGAAAAGAGAGATGATTTCAATTTTAACATCGTTAACTATCCACACCTGGATGGAGATGTACCTCGTGCTACCTCATATGGGGTGTATATCTCCCAGCTCATTCGATTTGCTAGAGCGTGTAATGATGCTATAGACTTCAATGATCGAAATCAAGTTATTACAAGTAAACTTCTTCAGCAGGGTTTTCGTTATCACAAACTACGTAGATCTTTCTCTAAATTCTACCGCCGCAACGAGGGCCTGCTGGAAAAGTACAACACCAACCTTAAAACACTTCTGCGACTAGGCATATCACAACCCTCATTTTACGGAGATGTTGTCTATAAACTTCGAAAGTTAAAGGGGTCTGACGGGTTTCCTGACCGCTTTACAAATTTAATCAGGAAGTTCGTCAGAAAAGGATATAACCCTTTGGTTTTACAGCGCACTGCATGTTTAGTGATTGACCCCTCTACAGACAATCATTACGCTTCACTTTTCACTTGTGCGATGACTGGACTACCTCCTGTGACTCTATGATTGTACCTACTGAAACCCAAACTAAGGGAGGTGGGTGCATGAGCTTTCGTCCCTCGGGTTTTCTGGTCGTACGCTAGATTGGTTTTCTCTTTAGCTGCAACTACTATGGTTGTTCAGTACAATTCTGGATACATCCTGAGATGTTTATTATTTTGTATGTGTATCTTTAGTTAGTTTCTCTGGATGTGGACTTTATTGTTAGAGAATTCCTTTTAATGGGATGTAGTTTTGTTTACACTGTCTTGTCTATTTGGGCGCTAAAGACAGGATAATAGCGAGGATTGTGCGCATATAAAATCGATTCAAGCTAACCAGTAGTCCTTATTGCCTACTGACCGTTCCAAGTCGGTAACCCTGTCTTTACCACCCTTTCTGTCGTTTTTTGTTCCATGGTTCCATGTAGTTTTTTTTACACTGTCTTGTCTATTTGGGCGCTGAAGACAGGATAATAGCGAGGATTGTGCGCATATAAAATCGATTCAAGCTAACCAGTAGGCCTTATTGCCTACTGACCGTTCCAAGTCGGTAACCCTGTCTTCACCACCCTTTCTGTTGTTTTTTGTCTATTTCATTGTAGTTTCAAGTCCTTGTTTGCAGTACAGTGCGGACCTACGATGCCATTGCGTTCGGACGCTGTGGTTTCTATAGGACCCTATATATCTTTTTGGAAAACACTAAAGTCGTCAACCCAATCAAAGTGTAATAAATCAACCATTACAACGGAAGAATGGTTCACTTATTTTAGGAATCTTCTTCATTCAGACGATCTCACTGCGATTGATCTACAAGATGCTCAGAATATGACAATACAGCGGATGTATTAAACGATCCTTCAAATGCATTCGAGGTGCGCCAAAGTATTACGTCCTTAAAAACAGGCATAAGTAGCGGAAGAGACGGACTGATACCAGAAATCTTCATAAATACAGTCGATATGGTGACATCAATTCTCAGTGGCCTTTGTTGCCACTGACCGTTCCTAGGCGGTAGCCCTATTGTCAACCCGTTTGTGTTTGTGGTGTCGCTTGCATTTTTATCTGTCTTTACGAAGATATTTAATGGAATATTTAACACAGGCCAATTCCCCGAGTCATGGGAACTAAGCATTGTGTGTCCGATTCACAAGAATGGATTTATAAATGACCCTAATAATTATCGGGGTATTTACCTCATAAATACAATTTTCAAAATATTTTCTACAATCCTTAAAAACCGATTATATATGTGGGCTGAACAGAATAATAAAATAGACGAGGCACAGGCTGGGTTTCGAGAAGGTTACTCTACTATAGATAACATGTTTATTTTACAAGCGTTAGCGCAAAAATACCTATCTCGTAATGGAGGTCGCTTCTATTGTCTGTTCGTTGACTTTGCTAACGCGTTCGATACGCTGCGGCATTTAATTCTCATCGCTAGCCTGATGAGTAAAGGTGCGCACCGGAAATTTCTAAAAATTGTCAATAGCATGTACGGTAACTTATCTGCTTGTGTCAATTTAACGGAGAGATTCTCGTGTAAGATTGGTACAAGACAAGGGGATGTTAGCAGTCCTCTGATGTGTGTGCTTTTTATTAATGACTTATGTACTCTTTTGAGAGAAAAATGTCAGACTGGTATATTTGTAACAAATGACATTCCTGACATATTAACGCTGTTATTTGCGGATTATTTGGGAAACTGTGCAGAAATTGTGATACAGCTACAAAGACAAATAAATGTTATTAAAGATTTCTGCGAGTAAATCTCTCAAAAACCGAAGTAATAGTCTTTAGAAATGGTAGACCATTGCATTACTATGAAAAATGGACTTTTGGTGACAGTTCGATAAAAACAACTTCCCTGTATAAATATATGGGGCTTATATTTATTCCCAAACTTTCATGGTCAAATGCAAAACGAAAACTAGCAGCACAGGCTAAAAATCCTATAAAAGCTGTTCAATATTATCAAAGTTTTTTTGGTTACTTTTACAGTACATAAATGTTTAAGATATTTGATGCGATGGTTAAGCCCATACTGTGTTACGGTTCAGACATTTGGGGCTTCGCATATTCCGAAAAAATCGAATCGGTATAGTCACGAGTATGTAAATCGTTCCTTGGTATCAACTTTTCAGTAAATAATAGCATGGCTATCGGCGAGTGCGGAAGACTAACGTTATACCACGAATAATATTCAAGATGTATAAAATATTGGTGTAAACTGCTGCAAATGCCTAATACTAGATATCCAAAAAGTTGTTACAATATTCTTAAATCATTGGACGATGTAGGTCGGAAAACAGGGGCATCAGAAGTTGGACATATTCTTTTTAAGTTTGGATTCGGTTTCGTATGGATAGCCCAAGATATAGATAACCCTGATATAGTTATGTCCCAATTAAAGTGAAGGATCGCAAATTGCTTAAAACAAGATTGGCACAGTAGTATCGAGAACTCTTCGCGATGTGACCATTACAAACACTTCAAATCTCTTTTAAACGTTGAGAAATACATCAGTTTAGATATGCCATTTCATTTGAGAAAAGCTATGGCACGATTTTGATGCTCAAGTCATAAATTAAATATAGAGATGGGTAGACATGTTGGCTTGGATAGAGAAGAACGCATTTGCACTCATTGTCTTGTTCATAATGATATTGAAGTTATTGAGGACGAGTACCATGCGTTTTTCTTTTGTCATAGATACACAGATTTGCGTAATCGATATCTACATGAAATATCCGCCAATAAATCCATCGAAACTTTTATTCTCTTCTTTGTTGTACAAATAAAACAATGATATTTAGAATTTCATCTTTTATTCATAGCATGTTAAAGATCAGAGACCATGAAGTATAATTCGTACACGCAGTTTATTTTATCGAAATTTAGTTTGAATTGCATAACATTTGATCTATTGGTTTGTTGTAAGTCACATTATCTATTACACTTGTATTGTGGGCCGGAGGCCATTGATTACTTAATAAAGAAGTATTGTATTGTATAATAACTCGTTTAACGTTCCATCTTTCGTTCTGATCCTTTTGTGTTTAATGTAGTATGTATTGTTGTATCTATTATGCTACTGCTACTGCTATGCTGTTATAGAGTGGATAAGAACTCGTTTAACGTTCAGTCTTTCGTTCTGATCCTATTGTGTTTCGTGTGTACAAATTAATGTAATATGTATTGTTGTATCTATTACTGCTACTTCTACTGCCAGTAGCTACTGCTAGTGCTACTCTTTCGTTCTGATCCTTTTGTGTTTTTTGTATGTTGTGTACAAATTATGTACAAATTAACGTAGTATGTATTGTTGTATCTGCTACTGCTACTGCTACTGCCAGTAGAGCACCATCTCATTAGGTATACTCATCGCAAGTACATAAGTATGCAAATATGTTTTCTTTGCGCAAGTATGTTGTTTCTATGTTGTTTCTACTTTCCCACCATCATGTTTAACAGACAACCTGTTCATAAGCATCTCAAGTAATTTCCTTCAAAATGTTACGAAAGCACAGTCCGTTTATGCACAATCAAACATACATAGCAGTTTTCTTAGTCAGGGATAAATACAGTCGGAGTCATAACTATTTGACGTTCAGTGCGGTTCTATTCATTTATAATAGGTTTTGGTGAATATTATCTTCCTTTCTTATTCAAGGGGATTTGGTGAAGACTTAATTGATCACATAAAAAACATAGATATTCGAAAGTCATAGCGTGTGCCGGCTGTATGGCCTGCCTGCCTGTCTTTCTGTCTACATGACCTACCTCCCAGCAGGCAAAATATGTTGATATGACGTTGTGTCAACGTTGAATCCAGACGTTGAAATGACGTTGATATAATGGGTGTGTATGAAAGTTTTTTTGACATAGAAATACCAACGTTGTTTCGACATCGAAATTTTTACGTTGAACCAACGGTGAAAATATGACAACAATTTCGACGTCGTATCAACGGTTTACCCAACGGTAAAATTATGACGTCGTTTCAACGTAATAATTTCGATGTCGTATCAACGGTGAAATCCTGAAGTTAAACCAACGCTGAAATTATGACGTCTTATCAACGGTGAAAGTATGAGGTAGGTTCATTGTAACAATTTCGACGTCGTATCATCGGTGGAATCGAGACGTTGCACCATGACGTTGTTTCAACGTAACAATTTTTACGTCGTATCAACGGTGGAATCGAGACGTTGCACCAACGGTGAAAGTATGACGTTGTTTTAACGTAACAATTTCGACGTCGTATCAACGGTGAAATCGACACGTTGCACCAACGATGAAAGTATGACATTGTTTCAACGTAGCAATTGCGACGTCGTATCAACGAACATTGGATTGACGTTGGATTTTGATTGGAAATGGAAGTTTTTTAGACGTCAGAAATCTGACGATGAACCAGACAGGTCATAATTATGTGTGTTTAGTTCTGTAATTAGAAATACAGGCAAACAAAATTAATCAAGTTTATAAACAATGTCTAATTTCAACGTTTATTTGGGACTCACACCACTATTATATCCCTTGAATACTCGTGCCTTACGGATGAAGGAGGTAGATAAAAAAAAACAAGTTCGCTTTTCCACATTTTTCAGGATACATTGATTTATCTTTACCAGGTTCTAAATCTACAGCATTACAGAGATAAATGCATGTTGATATAAGATTTCTAGCTAATTCTGCCTCATTTTACACATCATGGGTCTAAACACCACGGGGTTGTATTTTTGTCTACATTTTGATAGGTTTTGCAAACATGAAATCAAAAAAAGTTCATCATACTAATCATAATCATCGTCATCGTCATCATCATCATCGTCGTCGACGTCGCCGTCGTCGTCGTCATCATCGTCATCCTCATCCTCATCCTCACCATCCAACATCCATCCAGCATTATCAATCCATCTGTCCGTCCGGCCGTCCGTCCGTCCGTCCGTCCGTCCGTCCGTCCGTCCATCCATCCATCCATCCACCCATCATCTATCCATCATGCATCCATCGTCATCCATCCGTCATCATCCATCGTACATTATCCATACATAATCATCCATCCGTCATCCATCATCATCCATCCATCATCCCCCATCAACCATCAATCATCAATCATTCATCCATACATCCGTCCATGCATCATCATCCATCTTTTATTATCCCTCCATCATCCATATATTCATCTATCCATCATCAATCAGTCATCATCCATCCATCATCCATCCATCACCATCTATCCATCATCATCTATCCACCCATCCATCAATCATCCATTCATTCATCATCATTCATCTATCATCACCCAACATCCATCCATCATTATCCATCCATCAACATCCATCCATCATCATCGTCCAATATCCAACTATCGTCCATACATCTTCCATACATCCTCATGCATCCGTCATCATCATCAATCCATCATCATTCATCATCATCCATCCATTATCCATCATCATCCATCCATCACCATCCATCAATCCGTCATAAATTCATAATAGTCCATAATCATCCATCAATCATCATCCATTAATGATGCATCCATCATCATCTATCTATCCATCCATCATCCATTCACGTCTCACACCACAATTAATTTTCCATAGGGTCCCATTGTAATGTTTTTGTTCGTGGCATAGAGATAAAACAGATTTTTCAACATGTATTTATGCTTAAATTCTTCATTGATCCAATATCTGCAATTTAAAACACATTTAACAAATATTTACTAGATTAACCGTGTGTGTGTCTAATTCTAAGGTTTATAGTCCGTCCGCCAACGAACACGTCAAGGTATACCTGACGCGATGGGCACAATAGAGTCTGGACGTTTAAAGGTGTAATTTTGAATTTTGAAGCTGATATAGACCTTGCCAACAGGTCTGTTTAATGCCTAAATATGTGCTGAAAGCGGTGTCAACAACAGCGGTTAATTCAACCTAATTTCGTGTATTGACACCTTTACTAGATTAACCAACTGAGTGTTAAACTGATAAGCAGATGCATTGCTAATGTGTGAAAACGCAGGGGGTCGCGGGAGGGTTTATTATTATTATCACACCATATAATTTGATTACACCTGTCTTTCGGAATAAATTAATAACGATATTCTAAATATAAAATAATGCAAATATCTTTATTCAGCAATTAAACATACACAACATGTTTGTAGCCTAACAAGTTCACTAAATATGAAGATAGAGAGAACATGAAACAATTAACCATATTAACCAAAATACACGTAGACTAAGAGAGGACATAAGAAGATTTCTTAGATTTTAGGTATTTATTTATTTTACAGATAGCAAAGGTATTAAATTCAAAAATAAAAAAATTAAACACTAAAAAACGAGTTCAAACTGGAGCAAACATTAACTCGAAATCTTAAGATAACACATACATTCGCCAGATTATATAATGTAATTATACTAAAGTAATATAATAATCAAATTAAACGTTTACAATCTAGACTAATCGATATATGATAACAGTTTTTATTCGTTTAGTATTAGTATGTCATAATTTAATAATAATAAATATTTATTTATTTAAAAATGATGCATTATAGAAGAAGAATGAAATATCATTTTATAATTACGGGATTTTTTTCTATAATGTCTTGAAAATTTATTCGACAAAACTAATATAACTCATCGGGATTAATACAAATACCGTTTTTACGAATCTTATTCAATTTAGTATCTATGTTTGACAAAACTGCATATATGGCATGAAACATCCCGAGAAAGGCACGAAACATCCCAAAAATGTATTGGCACGATACATCCTGGACGAAACATCCCGGGACGAACTGGTTTAGGCACGAAATGACCCGGAGGCATTCTACCTATAAGAAAATAGCTCTTTAGCAAAATATATACCATAATATACCCTTTAATGTTTTTCTGCCAAACAGCAGCCGCGAAACAATAGTGGTATCTGACCATATGTTGCGACAAGAAAGCTCACAAAGGTACATTCAGACAAGTGCTGTACATACTTTCCATTACTAAAAAGAGTGTAATACGATCGTACGTTTGAATCTTCGTTTATTTGTCGTTTTTCACTTACTGAGAATTGGGATTTTTTAAGGAAATTTGCGATTTTAGAGCGGTTTTCTGGACTGATACTTTCGGTCGTTAAAATACCTATATATGATGAAACATAAATCATTTCTCTGTTTGTCATTGCCTATTCCATAAAATAGGGATTTGCCAAACTGGAGTCTAAAGACACTAAGACATTTTTAACAGAAGACATCAATATATGCACTTATGGTGGTCTGATTAGGGATCCCTAGCTGTATGCCACCACATGTCTTTCAGTAACAACTCTTGGCCAATTCCTCCTTCCTTTTCTCTTTTTCTGCCAGGTAAATAAATGGGTCTACTTTCTGAAATAAAAATACAATTTTTTTATCTAGAATTGTTTATATTTATTATCAGCATAATCATTTTAATTCACAAATAAAGCAGCTTTGTAACAACTTTGACATTTCAAAAAATATAACCCTCCACTGTGAGTTCCCCTATACACAACTTATTGTCGTACAGAAATACCGAAGCAACCTACAGCATTATCACACAACAACAACGATTACATTAATAAATAAATGTATGCAGTGTGGCATTTTTGAGTTATGTGTGACTCAGATTCAGATTCATGTCTATATAATACTGAATTTATTAATCAAAAGGTATATGATACTCGTCACAGCCCCACATTATATATTGCATTTAGCTCATATAATACATTTAATAATAAACAGGAATCATGTAAGATCCTGTGCCATTTGTAAGAAGCATGGTTACGAGATAATAAGGTGATGCTATGCGTTGAATTATATTGAAAGGTATTAGTCATTGATGTTTATTTAAGTTATTTCCGCGTATTGCCGAAAATTACTATTTACTATTACACAAGTGTTCTTATGAATGTTTCTAATTAAACGAGTGTGCAAAAGAAATTGCATATGCATAATCCATAAGATAGTTTGTACTGTAAAAGAATAACTTCAAATCTTTTTGCCAAAAAAAACAAAAACACAAATTCAATTCGTAATGCGAAATCAACAGTATATACATGTACAAGGAAATGTTCGCTGGTGCTCACAACTGAAAAAACACACCCTAAGGCTTATCTCTGTGTAATATAGACTTCTATGCACAGGTCATTTATTTCCTTGTTATGTTCTGATTTAAATTTTAGAGGAAATTATCCGCTGACTAGGGAGCGGATGTGTAATTCAGTTGGTACCTGTGTTTGTACAGGGGAGCAGCCATTGGTTTCCTCCTTGCTCGTCTGGCTTACTGGATGGAAATCAAACTCATTTTGAAAGCGAGAACGAAACAAAATGGTCGCCAACTCCGAGTCCACTTGTACAACATCTCCCGTCTGCAAAATAGTGCACATGGTGGAAATGAACTCCCCAGTAGAATCATCAGGACATCAAGTATGTGTTTTTTATTATCATCTTAGGTTTTATTCATTTCAAATGTTCATGAGAAAAGCTAGTTTACATTCAAACATAAATTCCTACTTGAAAGACAACAACATTCCTTTTTTTTTTATTGTTTGAATCACTTCTAATACCATCATGATCAAGTAGTAAGTAGATGTGATATAAAGGTCCACAGAACAAACAGTAAGAGATAAAGACTTTAAAAGGTATTTAACATAAATACTAACCAGAAACCCTTAAAATATGTCTCGCCTTACGGGGACTGGACATATACATAAGAGTTAAAGGGATCCGTACGTACAGCATAATATTGAGCATAAGCAAATAACTGTATGAATTTTATTCAGTGAAATGTGCACATGAAAACATGAACATTATACCCAAATAAGTCTGTAGTAATAGAATCGTGAATTTGAAGGAAACCAAGATTGTATCAATTGTATTGTTTGTAAACATTGCTGGGACCGCACTATTTGTATTTGTGTTGCTCACGTGACATCTAATAGCTTTATTAAGTTTTGATCATACTAGGCACTGCGTTACATCACTTTCCCGTATATCTCAGTTGGTTATGCGCTCGTCTGTTATTATCCGCGAGTGTAATTCTAGTGGCTGCTTGGAGTTCAAACCCCAGAAGCGGTATATCGTGTTTCTTTTTAGTAAATATTCACTGAATAAATGGTAGCTGTGGAATGACCGTAATTATTTTTTTGTTTTATCAGCTAGAAGTTACGGAAATTGTCCTTTTAAACGCAAAAACGTAACATAGACTATTTACTAAGCCCCAATATACAACTTTATCCGCTTTTGAAGATCTAGTGCATAAAGTACCTGAGAAAAAACGTTTAACGCACAAAACTAAACATTGACATAGGTAATGACCCATAAAAGTCAAGGTCATTTGTACAGCAACTCGGAGATATTAAACTGTAAGACCTGAACACAACTCTTAACTGTTTTGAATGCATAAAAGTTTGTGCATCGTTGTGCTGACTATGTCGAGCTTTTCGCTAATAGAGACTGTTTTAAAAAAGAAAATGTTCTTACAAATACCTTAAAAGTATTTTGATGGTCAAACTTTAGCTCTTCCTCACACCCTGTGATATTACCATTATAATTCACATATCTACCATCTTCCTTGATCATGGGAAGCTTAAAGAGACGATACGTCACGGATACATATCTAGCATCACCTGCAAGTATAAATGTACACGGTAAACTCCCGTCTCAATATTATTTGTGGCTGCTTAAACCTCAAGACTCGTTGTGCCGACTATTCGCTAAAAGAGACTGGATAAAAAAAGAAAATGATTTTACTGCAACCAACGTGTCTTTTGGTTAAAGGCAGTACATCAGGCTTTGTATTATTTTTAGAATTGTTCAAAAACATTATTTATGTATTCAGTTGATAAATAAACTAAATGAGGCATAAACACCAAATGAAATTACGCTCAACATATAAAATAAACGACACCAAAAAGACATTCCTAACTATGGTGACGCGTCAGGGATAGCTATTTTAAACTAGGAGGTGAAATAAATCGCAATGCATTGCAAAGTGAGCGTCATCTGTAGATATCGCCGATTTTTTCTGCGTGACAGCTAATAACTTGGGGATTTCTCTATGGACTCTTAAAACGTGTTGTAAATTGTTATTTTTAATTATTGCGCTGTATTATATGAAACAGTTAATATTCGCTCTATATCTATGAACTATTTCACGGTTTAAATTGCTAATTTCACACCTTTTCTGTTTTTAAACAAATTAAGCCCCGAACCCTGATGTATTCGCTTTAAAGCAATTAGTGGCAATACATATCTTACATAATCAATTTTTTGGAATTATTAAATTCACAAAATAAGATATATATTCGCAAACTTTGTACCTTTGTTTTAAGAGCATTTAAGTCACGAAACGAAACACTATACAGAAGTTAGATATTTCTCAATATAATGTATATAATGTATGTAATATGTCATGGTTGTAAACTTATATGTCATGTTTATATACTTATGTTTGCATTAATCATTATGATAAAAAGCGTATTGACCATTTTACATAGAAACGATTTTTGGTGAAGAATGCAAGTACATTGGTAATACGGACCGTCAGTAAAGTGTTTCACTTACTGGGACTGCGTGGCTTGTAGTTTGACTGTCATTGAAGTGTTTTCATTTACTGGGTTAAAACTTGTCTTCACTCAACAACGAGTATCTATGATGAATTGTAATTGATTTATGTAAGGAAGTGCTACATATACGCCTTCTCATTGTATCAGTTCAGTTTAGATAAACTGCATATTTATAGTTGGACATGTATTTTTTGTAATACCTACATTGTTGCCATGCTTTGTGAAATTGTATGTTGTATCCTCATGGGCTATTTGAAATTGGAAATAAATGTATATCTATCAACGTATCGTACTTGCTCAACTCTGAATGGCTTAGCAAGGATATTAGGGATAACAATTTGCGATTCTCTTGAAAATGAAATGATTTTGTATTGGGGTTACCGTTAGAGTTGTTTCACCATTGGCATTGCAAATTAACAATAAAGCTTGGCAATTTAACATAGTTAACACATAAAGTCGACCTTCTGATTTTGTACCCAAAATAAAATAGTTGTGCTTTTTCCTTAAAGTAGAAGAATTAAAAGCTAAATATATGAAGATATCATTTCAATAAATTACCAAGAACTTTCTTGAAATCATCTCTGTCTACCGGTACTAGAGTTGCGGAAACCAGACGAGGAGCAGTAAAGCCAATCTCCTCCGCCAAACTGTACAGCTCCTCCCACCAGAGGGCGCCAGCCATACCCTCTCCTGTAATGCGATGCATGAGGTAGAAGGAAAAGTGTATAGAAGATAAATAATATATACTGTAATTATGGTGTTTGTTTTGTTATACGAGGGGGGTTCAATATATTCTGTCATTGATATTCGGAACTAACAGATACTGGAAATACAAACCAACTTCATATTACAATCCTTCAAAGTATTCCCCATGAACAGATACACACTTTCGGAGTCGCGCTATCCATGACGTAAACGCAGCAAAGTAATCTCCCCTTGGAATACTGTTGAGACTGAAATATTCCGGCACATAGGGCAATTCTGGAAGCATAGGCGTCTACCAGAGAGGGTATACTTCAGCAAAGGGAATAGGAAAATGTCACAGGGACTAAGGTCGGGAGAATAAGGAGGATGTTCAAGCTGTACCACTTTTTCTTTCACCAAGAAAGACTGCACAAGTTTAGCTTTGTGAGCTGAGGCATTGTCATGAATCAGTTGGATGCCATTCAGAACTTTACTTGGGCGTTTTTCTTGTAATTAATTTTGACTGTTTTGAGAACTTTGTCATAAAACGAAACTAATAAATATGATGAAAGAATTGTTGTCTAACGGTCCACT
Organism: Cyrtodaria siliqua; assembly: GCA_037043455.1. NCBI lineage: Eukaryota > Metazoa > Mollusca > Bivalvia > Adapedonta > Hiatellidae > Cyrtodaria > Cyrtodaria siliqua. Next base: position 123,723 of record JAWPHD010002489.1, read on the forward strand.
AACATATTATCTTATCCAGCCTAGGGGAGGGGATACACAGGAATCCAGAAATCATGCCCAACTTGTATTATCATGGGACCTACCTGTTTATATCCCTATTGCAAGAAAGAGGCCAGAGAATAGCCTTTTTGTTTGTTTATTTACTTGAATTTCGAATGGCTGGTTCCACTACTACAGAATTTAAAGGTTCTGAGTATTGTTAAGTCACTCTTAGGATATGTAGCATGCTTTTTAATTTAGTCCTTTGACTATTACCTGTGATACGTAGGCTTCATAACTTCTGATACAAACTATTTCAATTTTGTTTATTTCGTCCATTGTTTTCCCGTTTAGGGCAAAACGTTTTGTTAGACACTGGTACCATACGCCGCTGGCCATGGAATGGTGTGAAACTACCGCATTGAAGGTTCCATGGTCACCGCCATGTGCATAGAATCTTCAGAATAGCTTAAATGTCTGCTATTTACATGGTTAATATTGAATTCTCTCAACCCGGGGCTAGAGGGCGTGAACGGTAGCAAGCACGTTTCACTACTGATCATCCAATATTTTCGTATTTAACGTGTTCGACGATTTCCAGATTTCTCCTTTCATACTTTTTCCAAGAGACACACCTAACGAAGAAAACCAGTGGCTCCAGTGAGGCTCATACCCATGCATAATCTCTGGATTCAAAATTGAACATGTTATCCTCGGGCCCAGGCAGCCACCGAGAAAGGCATGTATGGTTATGACTTCCCATATATAATATATGTCACGAATCGCATATAGCTGTGTCAGGATACCTTAGTTGTCAAGTATTAAAGGGAATGTAGTGACACAGACAAAATGATATATAGGGTCCTATAGAAACCACAGCCACCGAACGCAATGGTATCGTAGGTCCGCACTGTACTGCAAACAAGGTCTTGAAACTACAATGAAAGATACAAAAAACAACAGAAAGGGTGATGAAGACAGGGTTACCGACTTGGAACGGTCAGTAGGCAATAATGCCTACTGGTTAGCTTGAATCGATTTTATATGCGCACAATCCTCGCTATTATCCTGTCCTCAGCGCCCAAATAGACAAGACAGTGTAAACAAAACTACATCCTATCAAAAATATTTCTCTAACAATAAAGCCCACATCCAGAGAAACTAACTAAAGATACACATACAAAATAATAAACATCTCAGGATGTATCAACCATTTTTATTATTGAGAGTTATTAAAAACTTGAATAAGGGTGAAATAATGGTATAAAATGGATGATAAACAAAGAAGATATGATAATTGTTGTTATTATTGTTGTGCTAGTTTGCATATATTCCTACATCCAGCTTCCACATGCATTACGTGGTCACGCCTTAATACCATTAAGCGATTTTATAGCAGTATTTTATAACGGATGTTTCAACAATAAAACGCGTTTAAAAACAAATACTGAAGAGGTTAATGTAATGCTGATAACATGTTGCAACCCAGGACTGATAATTGTTTATATTTGGTATATCTTCCCTGAAAACAGATTACCTTTTAAGAAATTAACCTGACAAATAACGGCGAAACTCAAAACTCTATCCAAGTCTTCAGGTCTTATAGTAACGTGTATGTGCCGATTAAAAGTATTTTGATGGATTCTTAAAATACCCGTGATTGATATGCGTAAAATGAATTATGACTTGGTAACTCTTAATTCGAAGCTATAGTTTCGGGGTTTGGCATGATAGCTTCTTTAATTATGCGTTTTTTAAATATGTGCTGCTAAAGTAACTTACCCCATAATACCTTATTTTTCCTTACACTTTCAGGAAGGTCCCTGTCACTGTACATATCACTAAAATATAGTTCGCCACCAACCTAATGTATAATAAAACATAACAGTAGTTTTAAAACAAAAGCGGATGTTCAGAACATTTTATAAATACCCACTTAACAAATCTCAATGCATAAACTTTATAAATTAGTTTTAAAACGAAAATGATATTCAGACATTTTCACAAATGTGCACTTAAGTATACTCAACAAATCTCAATACATACACTTTAAAAAGTAGTTTTAAAACCAAAGTGATGTTCAGAACTTTTCAAAAATATCCACTTAAACTTGGTTTGGTGCACCCTAGAACCGGTTTAAACCCCCAGTGGTTTAATTTGCCACTGACCGTTCCAAGGCGGCAGCCCTATTGTCAACCCTTTTGTGTTTGTGATGTCATTTGCATTTATTATTACTTTTGCCTTCTTGTTTGTCTGTTTGCGTGTTGGTTTCTGTGTTTTGAGGTTGACTCTCCTCCTTGAATGCTACTTTTCCTGTCCGATCTTTTTATATGTCTTGATCAATCGGAATGTTTACACTTAAAATTGTAGCTTATCAACACATTAGCTTTATTTATATGGAGCTCTCCCAGATACTCGACCACCAAATCTTAAAATTAGGCACGAATTATAATGAGTCACATGTGTGTGTAATGATTCCGGTTAAAGTACCTCCTTCAAACTTTACCTTTGTGGAATCTGGTTGAAGCACCTTCTTCAGAACTTCACCGTTGAAGCCGAGTGATGTATGCTGTGGTTGTGTTTTAATTTGATGTTGACCGGTATTTTATTTCCTAAAAATCAACCAGTCAAGTATGCCTGTAGTTGTACTTAGCATGTATGTTATTTTTTTCAAAATCAATCTATCAGGTATGACTGTGGTTGTATTTGACCTTGATGTTCGCCGGTATTTTATTTTCTCATAATCAGCCTTTCAGGCTGTATTTTACTTTGATGTATCATCATCAATTTTTGAAGTATGCTTGATTTTGTCCGAGGTCTGTATTTCAAATGATAGTGTCATTTTTGTATTATTACCTTTAATGCTCTGTAGGCTTCATAAAGGACAGCCCTCTTGTCCGGAGACAGGTTAATCGAACAATTGGAACTGTAACAATAACGACAACTAATTATTTTTATAGGATTAAATGATCTGTACTTTGACTGTCAGTGAAGTGTTTTCATTTACTGGGTTAAAACTTGTCTTCACTCAACAACTCCACCTCCACACAGCGACCCGTTTTGCAACCGACCGTAATCCTTGGCGGTAACCTTTTGTCAACACTTTGATGTTTGTTATGTGATGTCTTAACGTTTAGTCATCTATGCAATTGTTGTTTGTTTCTACACGTTCTTTTGGTTGACTGGTACTTGAATGCTACCTTTCCTGTTCGACTTTTATATCTACTTAGTCCGTATTTCAACCATATAATGGCTGCAGGACACTAGCTACATTTAGCTTTTAGGGGACTGGGGCCAGGGCCTTCATTTTGCTTCGTTTTCATATTAAATTGAAACGCATTTGTTCCTTATATACATACTGAAAATGGGATCCACTGGAAGCAACAAACACAGACAAGAGATAAAAGTAGCAAACTCGGTTTTATTGAGTCTGTTCATGAGAGGCAATGTAAAGTGCAACACCTAGCACGCCTCCTAGCACCGCTTTAAGTGATATTCTACTTTAAAGCCACAAAGACGGGGCTTGATGATCCCAAAGCACAAGTAAGTAATAACATTATGTTTTTGTAGTCGAGGCTACTTTTTACGGCCGGTGTAACGAAGTAAAGTGACACCCATAGAATAACGACCCCTGGTCATTATTCTTTAAAACATAGTGACCCCCCGGTCATAATATTATGACCCCCCACGCGAAGTAAAATGACCCCTCGCGAAGAATTGTGACCCATAGAATAACGACCCCCGGTCATTATTTTTTAAAGAAAAGTGACCCCCGGCTGGTCATAATATTATGTCTCCACTACGCGAAGTTAAATGACGATTCGCAGAGGCCCGAAATGCCACCTGTACGTACGCCCATCTCCGGCTGATTGTTGTCACCTTCAGTCAATCCACCAGGTCTCGACCTGGTGTGGTTGATTAGGTCGGACCCCTCGTCAGGTGGTATGGACCCTTCCGTCGAGAATACTCTGATATGCTGACGGCTGGGAACCAAACACGGACATTGCCTGAGGTCCCAGATGTGGCTGTTCATTGTCGCCTTCAGGGTCAAGTCGGGAATGCTATGGTATGTCGACGACAGATGCCCGATAAGCCCCTGACACTGTATGTGGGCCCATCTCCGGTTTGTCTTTGTCTCATCCAGAGTCAATCCGCCCGAACTCGGCCTGGTGGTCTTTGGAGTGGGTCGAACCCTCCATCGGATGGTATTAGTCGTTCCGTCGGTAATAGTCTTGTATATCGACGGCTTAGGACCAAACACGGACACTGTCTGTGGACCCAGGTCTGGGTGGTTTTTGTCGCATTCGGAATCATTCCGTCCGAACTCGACCTAGTGAGGTTGGAGTGTGTCGCATCCCAAGTCTCGTGGTATGAGTCGTTTCGTTAGGAATACACTGGTATTCCGACGGCAGAGGAGCAAACATGGACACTGTCTGTGGACCCAGCTCCGGGTGGTTTTGTCGCCTTCTGAGACCATCCGCCCGAACTTGATCTATTGGGGTAGACCACGAATCTGGTGGTATAACTTGTTTCGTCAGGTAGGCTCTGGTATGCCGACGGCTTAGACCCATAACAGCCCACAACTCTGTATGTTGATCAACTCTGGCTGTTTTTTGTCACCTTCAGAGTCAATCAACCCTAGTGGGGGTTGGAGTGGGTCGAACCCCAGTCGGGTGGTATGAATTGTTCCGTCCCGAAAGGCCCCCTGACAATATATGTGGACTCATTTCCGGCTGTTTTTGTCACCTTCAGTCAATCCGCAGTTGGAGAGCGTCGGACCACTCGTCGGCTGGTGTTAGTCATTCCATCGGAAATACTCGTGATTGCCGACGGCGGAGGACAGAACGTGACTCAGACACTGTCTGTGGGTCAATTTCTTGCTGGGTTTTGCCGAGTCAATCCCCCCGAACTCGACCTGGTGAGCGTTGGAGAGTGTCGGATCCCTCGTCGAATGGAGTCGTTCCGTCGGGGATACTCCGGTATAGCGACGTCGGATGTCCGAAAATGGACCTGGACAATGTATATACGCCCATCTTCAGCTGGTGTCAAAACCCGAACTAGAAATGGATGCAAATATAGTGTCAGGGGCATTTCGGGCGTCTGCCGTCGGCATACCAGAGCATTACCGACGGACCAACTCATACCTACAGACTCGCCGTCCGACCCACTCCAACAACCACTAGGCCGGGCCCGGGCGGATTGACTCTGAAGGCGACAATGACCAGCCAGATCTGGGACCACAGACAGTGTTCGTGTATGGTCTTCAGCCGTCGGCATATCAGAATATTCTCGACGGAAGGGTTCATACCCGATCCAACCTCACCAGATCGAGTTCTGATGGATTGACTGAAGGTGACAACAATCAACCGGAGATGGGCGTACGTATAGGTGACATTTCAGGCCTCTTCCGTCGGCATACCAGAGTATTCCCGACGGAACGACTCGTATCAACTGACTGGGGGTCCAACCCACTCCAACTCACATTAGGTCTAGTACGGGCGGATTGACACAGGAGGCGACACAAACCAGCACGAGATTGGCCCACATGCAGTGTCAGAGGGCATATGGGGCCTCTGCCGTCGGAATACCAAAGCAAGCCCGACGGAACGGCTCATACCAACCGACTTGGGGCCAACCCCCACCAGGTCAGGTTCGGGCAAATTGACTCTGAAGGCGACAAAAACCAGCCGGATATTGGCTCACATACAGTGTCAGTGGCATACCAAAGCATTCCCGACGGAAGGACTTCTACCACTCAAAAGGGAGTCCGACCCACTCGAGTTAATGCGGATTGACTCAGAAGGCGAAACTTACCAGCCGTATCTGTGACCACAGACAGTGTCCAAGTTTGTTCCTCGGCCGTCAGCATACCTGAGTGTTCTTGACGGAAGAATTCATTCCACCCCACGTGTTGTCCGACTCACTCCACGTACACCAGGTCGAGTCCGGACGGATTGACTCTCTTAAGGTCACAAAACCCAGCCGGAGACTGGCCCACATACAGCGTCGGGGGCAATTCGGGTCCCTGCCTTCGGCATACCGAAGCATTCGCTATGGAACGACTCATACCACCCGACTAGGGGTCCGACTCACTCCATCCTCCACCAGGTCAAGTCTCTTAATGCGACAAAAACTAGCCGGAGATGGGCCCACATACAGTGTCATGGCTATTTTGGAGTTTGGACCTCTGCTGTCTGCATTGCCGACGGAATGACTCATATCATTCGATCGGGTCCGACCCACTCCAACCCCTCCAGGTTGAGTTCATGCGGATTGACTTTGAAAGTGACAGAAAACCATTCGGAGATGGGTATGTTGTCTGAACAACTGATCTGCTCAGGCTCGGTCGGAAAACGATGCGCGATACGCTCTTGTACGAGGACGATGGTAAGATGGCGATGCGCGTTAACGCGATGATTTTTCCATCGTCATCTTACAATCGCGCATCGCCATCTTACTATCGCGTATCGCGCATCACCTTACCATAGATCATAGCCATCTTACTATCGCGCATCGCCTTTACTCAAAGATGACGATGCTCGATAGTAAGATGACGATGCACGGTGGTAAGATGGCGATGCGCGATGGTAAGATGGCGATGATAAGATGGTGATGCGCGATTTTTCCATCTTGTCATCGCGCATCGTCATCTTACCATTGCATATAATCATCTTATTATCGCACTATCGCCATCTTACCATCGCGTTATCGTGCATTGCCATCTTACCATCACCTTTCAGAGAGACCGCTATGAGCCTAACGGAACACCGTAATATGCAGTGAAAAAGACTCCTCTTATTTTGAAGACTCTGGTGCTACGGGGCGTGGACAGTGTTGCAGTGCCCAGTACTGTCCATGAACAGACTCAATCAAACCTAGTCTGCAACTTTCGCTATTTGTAAGTACTACTACTTCTTCGAATGCAGCAGCAGCAGTAGCAGCAGCAGCAGCAGCAGTAGCAGCAGCAGCAGCAGCAGCAGCAGCAGCAGCAGTAGCAGCAGCAGCAGCAGCAGCAACAACAACAACAACAACAAGTATTAGCAATAATATCACTTGTAGTAGTTAATATTCAGTTAGTGATCGACTAGATGGGGTCAATATTTTATAGATATCATCAAGGGGGGTCATTATTTTTTAACGGGGGTCAGTATTTTATAGAAAAGGGGTCACTTTTTCTAAAGAATAATGACCGAGGGTCGTTATTCTATGGGGAATAATGACCGTGGGTCGTTATTCTATGGGGGTCACTTTACTTCGTTACACCGGCACACAACACTAAACAAACGCTAGTGTGAATGTCAATACTGTAAAGGGGATCCCTTGGAAACACCAAACACAAACGAGAGATAACAGTAGCAGAGGTATGTTCATGAGAGGTAATGTAAAGTGTAACGCCGGCTTAAACGATATTCTACTTTAAAGCCAAATATACTGGGCTTGGGGAAGCAAAGATCTCTATGTTTACCGCCATATGCATGTCATCTTCGGGATGGTTAAAATTATATACTATTGATTTTATGAATATTGAGTTCTGTTCAGCCAGGGGGCTACAGGGCGTGAGCGGTAGCTAGCACATTTCACTACCGTTCATGAACAGTCTCAATCAAACGAGACTGCAATATTTCGTATGTGTCTAGTTCGGCCGTTTCCAAAGGTCTACTCTCATACTCTTTGATGATCCTAAAGGACGAGTAAGTGTTATCAATAAAAGGTACTATTCCCAATGGCAAAAAGTCTGTTTTCCCAAAATTGGAGTGTGTGTTTTAAAAAGGAAATTAAAAAAAGAAGGAAAATATATACTATTTGGGAGAGGAATGGGGCCCAAAAACGGCCAAACGAGTGCCCTGTATTGTAAATATTTTTGTTTGGTGATATGATAGCAGAGCTGTTAAACAGCATTCACGTGCCTTTAACGGTCGATATATAATCTTAGAATCCAAAACTACAGCAGATTACTTACCCAAATTCTAACACACTGCAACAGTGAACATCTCTAATTATGTTTCAATTATTCAAACACATGCAGTGTGTGTCTCGATTTATTTAAAATTAGTTACTTTGCATGTTACTATGACGTTACCCAATGAACTGAAACATCTAAAACATGTCATCCTATCAGAACGAAACTTGTTAAATTTGCAACGGAATATACATATGTCGCAGAATGCAGGAAATTCCAAAAGAACGTTAGAATATAATGTTTTTTCTCCACAGGTTACTGAAACAATGATTTTTGGATCTGGAATTCATAATTCCCGTCTAAACACATGGCGTGGCCATTATTACTATGCTAGAGGATCATCACACATTTAAACTTGTATGGCCATCTTGAATATTATTTGAATAAATAATGTGTTAGCCTAAGTCGACTGGCCTGCTTCTGAGTTCATCAAAACCTATGCTATGAGGATTCAAACCGAGGCCTGGCGAAAAATTAATTGGTTTATATCCCACCTTAAGGGTTCGCCAATAGTATAAAGTGGGTGGGGTATGGTAAAAATTACAATGTCAAGTTTTGTTTAAACTTCAATTTTCTTGCAACTTTCAATGCTGACATAGTATGGAAACATTTTGATTGCTAGTGTTTTGAATAAAAGTAATTCATAAAAAAGATATTGTACTTTTGATTTCAGTACCTCGGGTGCATCCAATCATTGACTTCTTTTTCATTTTGAATACACTCATCCATAGTCGAGTATGTTGTTTACAATATGTAAGAATAAAAATTAAAAATTAAATAAAAGCAACTTAATAAAACAGAATTTCATAACAGCATCTATGCCAAATCAATGAATTTTCTGCACCGTGTTTTATCCCCAAAAGTAGTGCAAATCACTTTTAAATTATACGATTTGCACGAGATTTACTAATACTAATACTACACAATGATTAGTGAATGCATCCTATTAAACATTTGTTTACCTCAGGAACGATCCTCTATTGCGACTGTATTCTGATAGATCTGAACGGTTTATAACAGGTGCGTGGGGAAAACGTATTGTTTCTTCTTAAATATGTTATTCTTGAGAGATATAAGCCTCGAAACATTATAAAATCAGTTAATTTGGAAAAACAATATTGTTACTTTCTTATTTCCGGAAATAACTTCTCATTCGCAGCATCTCGATCATTTCTTTGAAGTATGATTCCGAACGTAGCCGGTATTATTCGAGTTTTCACGAACGAATGCCTTATAACACCTACAATTGCATAAAGTAGTGTCATTTGTATTTCTTATTTTTAGTATTTATAACCGCAAGGGTTTATTTTCTTGCAACATTTATAACGCAAATGATAAAAACATTTGTTTAAAATGAGCAATACAATTTGTAATTATAAATTCGAAAATTCGATTCGGATTTCCCTAGTATGCATCGTTAAAAAATGATAGGCGTAGGAATCGTAACGGTTAATCTTTCATATTTTGTTCAGCGAGGAGAAGCATTGAAAATACAACCAAAAAACGTAAAATCTGTAACTCGACATCCATGATTACCTGACAGGCGATTTGAATTGTCTTCAATGTTTTAACAATCTACTTCGGGTAATATTCAAGATTCACATATATGTTCTGTAGCCGCATAGTTGACTCTCACACCAATGTAGGCAAAAACACATGTTCCACTTTTGTTTACATATGTTTATGAATGAAAATATGGCCGAAGAAAACTTCAACGTGTCAACGAAGTTATTTACTTTTTTCTGCAAAACTGGTTTGAATATCGACTTAATACTCTAACATATTGTTAATCATTGTCTATACATTTAATCTAAGCCAAAAAACAATTATTTTGTTCAGTAATTATATTGTTTGCAGGGAAGTCTGTTACCCTATTGTTTTTGTTCACGCTAGTTAAGTACCCACATATTGACATTTTTTCTTATGACTAAAGTGAATTATACTCAAAGTTTAATATGAAAGATGTGTTACATAATTTCAAGACTGTCTAGTTATTTAGGTTTCAACACCTAATACCCCAAATTTCCGAACATTGGCGAACCCTTAAGGGAGATTTAGTGAGATTTTGACAGATTCAAGAGACTCATGCACAATCCGTTTGTTTAACATGTGAGAACCATCAAGTGTCGTCAAACTAGAGCATTGACGTATGCGCATGAAAAACACGTGAATAAAATCGGTTACTGTCTAGTAGCCACAAACAATACCAGATTCGTCTGTTGTAAGACAAGCATGATACATTTTTGTCAGGTCGAAATTAATAATGTCTCTGTTAAAGGAAAAAGAGATTTATTTGGTGTTAATACAATTACAACATTTTACATACATGGTGATATCGACGGAGTCATCCTCTATGCCAGCTTCAGTCAGTTTTTCCATATATCCGTTGACAAACTTAACGTTAGGAGTCTTGTAACCAAATTTCTCCGTATGATAACCTATGTATTTATTGGCTACCTCTATCTAAAAGATAAAGAACAATGTCAGGCAAATAACAAAAAAAAAATAGTCTTACTGATGTCGAGCATCAAACAAATGAGTGCTCTATGGAGCAGAATATATGACGTTGGCATATATTTGTTGGTCACATGGCATTTTCAAATAACTCTAGTCATTCAAAGTTTGATGAAGAAAGGTCATCTTTATACCATACTGTGACCTTTTTTGGTCAACTTATCAACTTAACAATCCCGATAACTGATAATGTTCATTTCTTACTTGCATTGTGATATGGCAATTGTTATAGGGTGTATGCATCTCAAGCCATCAAGACCATAAACTCAAACGAGCATTAAGCGTTTTGCCATGTTATGCAGGCGACACAAAAATAATATATATTAAAGATGCTTATATTTACTAAAAAGTTAAACAAAACTACAAATAAATATATATCTCAATTTTCAAGAACATATTTGTTTAAAGGCGGCAATGCTACGTTAATTTTAACCTTTACAAATATGATACACGTGTTTTGTCATGAAAAGTATAATACTACTCCATGACCAGATGTCCCCTCATAGGTCTAAGCCATTTTTAGATCTCTGACGAAATCTACATATTTGCAGTGGGATACTTCCCCCACTCCATGGACCACAACAACTAAAATACGAGGTTTTGTGCACCCTAGAACCTTTTTTAAACCCCAGCGGCCTTTTTTGCCACTGACCGTTCCAAGGCGGTAGCCCTATTGTCAACCCTTTTGTGTTTGTGATGTTTATTTGGCCTTTTATTCATCTTTAAATTTGTTCTTTTGTTTCTGTGGTGTTTGTGGTTGACTGTCGTCCTTGAATGCTGCTTTTCCTGGTCGATTTTTATATCTATATTGTTATGTAAATAACACATGTGTTATCAATAAATCATTTTTCATCTATTATCTACCAGCATTATTCATAACGCGGGCTGAACACACAGCTGGTTTAACTATATATATTGAACAAGAAAAGAAAGGTCCGCTGATGTTGATGCTGATTGTCTAGACAGCAAAACAGGAAAACAATAATGATGTTTTAAGAATATTTAGATAGACCGCCAACAATTGTCCAAACAAAGATGTTTTTAAAAAGTTCAGAGCACAAGGGAGTTAGGCCATTTTTTCTTAAAACATGCATTTTGGCCACAAAAACAAATTAAATCTACGAAAATTACCAAAATTTGTGGAGACAATATTTTCTGTATTGTTCTTACCAAAAAAATCACAAAAAAACATAACACCGATTGTGTAGATGGCAGCTTTTGATTATCAACAATCCTCTAATTACCTCCTTTTAATATTTCCATATCATCCATAAACGATTATTGCCTGGCAAATTTGAAACTGTTTAATGGGATATTTAGTACTCACTTAAGTGGGCTTACAAACATCAAACAGTGTTTTATTAAATTTTGGTCAAGCTCACATCCATTCAATTTTTATTAAACTGTTAATTTTGTTATCAAAAAAGGTTCTGACCTTATCGTTTTGCAACGCAATGCGTGTTTGATGGTTAACCCATTTGCATTTCGCCACAATGCTTTCCCCTTTGATTGTGCGATGACCGGACAGATTGTTGATCCTATGATGAAGTTAACATAAATCCTCAAGCGGCTGTAGCGTTTGAAATTGGTCTTAAATCTTGTCCTGTAATACCATAAACAGTTTGTTCCCATGTTGCTCTGACTTCTGCCATCTCATTGACAACTTTCATTGTGGCTTTCTGGACTTTTATGTTTATATTCATATAAACATGATCATTTATATGTTATACTTATATTGCCTATTACTGCGGCCTTGTTTGTTAGAGAGTTTAGCCCGGCTGGGATAAGATTATTTACATGGTCACGTTTTATTGGGATGACAACGGAATAAGAGTGACGCTTGGTGTACCCCCTAGAAACTGGTTTAAAGTCCCAGCGGCCATTTTTACCACTGATCGTTCCAAGGCGGTAGCCCTATTGTCAATTATTTTAAGTTTGTGTTGTCATATATTGCCTCAATTCATCTTTGTAATTACTATTTGTTTCTGTGTTTTTTGATTGACTTTGATCTTTGAATGTTGCATTTCCAGTTCGTTTGTTATATCTACTTTTGAATTCACCCCTTGATAAGCATATGTACTTAGTGGGGAATAATGAAATAACACATTGAACTGTGAACAAACTGACACCATACAGAAATATAAATACTTGGCCGGAGTCAATAAAAAATAATATCACTAATGAGGAGAGAACGCAAATCTTCTTTATATATGCTGATAGGATTAATAAATGAGACACTTTAATACCTGTTCATCTGTCATGTCAATGCCGGTCACATGACCCTCCGGACCAATCAGTTTGCTCACTGCATAACAGTCCCGCCCACTTCCACTACCAAGGTCGATAACGTTCATGCCTTCAAGTTTCTCCGGAATAGCCAGACCACACCCATAATATCTTGAATCATAGAAGACATACATGTACTTTTATTAGAGTATATAATACAAGTTCTGGAACTGAGTTGAATTAGGTTTTACGGAAACACGAAAACGGGTTTTTGTCGCCAACAGAAATGATCATTCCAGGCCCACCCTCAATTTACATCGAGATAAAAATATTCAGAATGGGCCTAGAACCGTCTCACCTGCAGAACTGCAAATATTCTATTGCAAACACTCTATTTTTCGCTTCAGCCAAAATCATTGTTTTTTGCCACCAATCATATAGCAACTGAATCAATACATGGATGATGATGAAAACCTTTAATAAACATGAAATGAATACAAATGAACATGCATTCTGGGAATGTTACCTCACTTCCTGAATAAGCAGTGGCCTTACTCTTGCCCGGGAACCACACGTGTTCTTTCTTACGTTATGAGTAGTATATGTATGAGTCACAGCTTTTGTTTTTAACGTGTCTAGTTTATAATTAAGTATAATCTCCAATATTAATACGTATTGCATCTTTATTTACTTTTACAGTATAATAAAAAAATGCTCAAATGTTAAGCCTTTAATTACAACTACTTTGTCTTGGATTAATAGATGAATGTGGATGGAAAGATTATTAGACAGTTAAGAGTATGACAGAGTTACATGTATGCAAAACTAAAACAAAACTCGGCCAATATGTACGTGGGTTTAATTATATTTAAATTTAAAAAGTGCATAATTATCCTTTAACCATAAAATAGATTTATTCAAAACAGTAATTAATACTTCCGAAAGCGGGGTAAATGTTTTGTAAAGAATATAACTTATAATAATAGTGTTGCATAAGTGATACATTTCTAGGTTGTGGCTACTTATTTGCTTAATGTTGATAAGATTACACTCTTACCATAATTATAAATTTGAGACGATATATTATGAATAAAACTAAAAACTAAGATTTCACATCAGCATCCATAGAAAAACAATAATTCCAATTTTAAAGGGATTATGTCATCAACTTTTAGCCTATAAAGAAATATAAAAAGATCAGACAGGGAAAGTAGCATTCAAGGAGGACAGTCAACCACAAAACACAGAAACAAACATGCAAACAGACAAACAAGAAGGCAAAAGTAATTTTAAATGCAAACGACATCACAAACACAAAAGAGTTGACAATAGGGCTACCGTCTTGGAACGGTAAGTGGCAAAGTAGGCCACTGGGGGTTTAAACCGGTTCTAGGGTGCACGAAACCTCACACTTACCCTACTGTCATCCCATTAAAACAGGACAGTGCAAATAAAGAAATCCCCGCCATGATCTAATCTCTAACCAACAAGGCAGCATCAATAGGCAATATAAGTAAAACACAAATATGCTCGTGTAAATATAATACAAAAAAACAATAGCCTAGAAAGCCACGATGAAGGTACTCAATGACTTAATAACACAAAACAATTACATTGATAAACATTCCACAACCACCATATATATACTTAATATTAAGCAAGATGTATTGATGGAATTCAATAGTGCTACAAAGAAGTACCGTTTTGTGGGTTTGAAGTTCAGCCCGACACTAAACATACACTCGTGGGTAATATTAGAGCCAGACGGGTAGGTGATATAACGCAATACCTAAAATGATCAAGACCTAATGCGCTAATGGATGTCAAGCAATGTTTACAAACAATAAATAAATTAAATTTCTTCAAATTCAAGGTTTTATAGCTATGAACTTACTTGGGTCTATGGTCGTGATTTCATTGCACATTTTACTAAATCAAAATCAGTCAGTTATTTCTTATGATCATTATATGCTTTACTTACAGACAATGAATTAGACATTAAGATAAAAATATGCACAAATCACAATACTAAAATAAATTAATAGAAATACCTTTTTGAGACTTCATCGTGGACTTCAGCTATGGCCTGCCTGGTTGCCTTGGAGACTACTTTACCGGGGGTCACACATGCCTGAGTTTTAAGGTCAGCAGTGCATGAAAGTTCCTTGCCGTAGTATTCCTTCACAGAGTCCATTACTTTATCTCCTTCCATTATGTTTTGACTTTTTTCCTACAATCTGTCATACAAAGTTCAACTTATCTTAGATTTAATCTCCTCATCCGCCTCAACCCCCTCATCCCTACAAACCCCCTAAGACATTAGGTTTATAGTCGGTTGCACAATTAAGTTTGCAATAAGTACATATACAGAATTGATCCTTTTAATTAGGTATTGAGATCTAAGTATAACAAAAAGTGCCGTAGCCATGTTTGGGAGATTATTGGTAAAATAAATTATACAATGTAATATATTATTCTCCTGTTGTTGTAGTGTGTGGTGGTGATTTACCTAAGTGTCATTTATGGTCAGGCTACGACACTGCTAACATTTAGAGGGCAAAAGGAAGATTAGTTTAAACTAATTGGGTTACCCTGGATAAATACAGACATTCATTCATTCATTCAAAAAATCAATAGTGAAAATGTATGTCACGGACACTTATGGTATAGGGCTATTGGTGACCTAAAAACAGCGCAATACGGTGTCAAAAGTAGGTCAAGGTCAGTCAAAGTGACACACTTTTGATCCAAAGTTTCATCTAGATAAATGCATATGATTGATGTATGGCAATCAGTGACTTTGATCCGTAGATCATAAGTTTGGTGGGAATGTGCAATAATCTCCATGTTCCACATTACGTGGTCCGAGTATTAACTTTCATATCCCATCCAACCCCTTTCTCAAGAAGCGAAAACGGGCTTGGCTGCCTGGGATAGGAAATAAAACCTTAAATTCGGCTTAAAATTTTTGCATATTTTAAAATTAAAACATTTTAAGCAGGTTAACGCATTTTGTTTCTCAGTTTAAACGTGTTTTATTGTCGAAATATTCGTTATACAATCCTGCTAATATAAGCTTTCCTATGACCTTAATAGAATTAAGTCGGGAACACGTAATGACACCGAATACTTGCTCCGGCAATTGCAATCGGCTGCTTTATAATATACTTAAACTTTTCTGTTGAAAAGCTGGACAATAGTCTCGTGCCATAGGGCAACGATAAAGGAATACATTTCGAATACGTTCGTTGAAATCTGCAGTACTCATGAAGATGTATGTGCGTGATGTTTGACGAGACTAACGTGTATTGATACTAAGTAGGAATATATGGAAGAGTGGGTTCCAGTTCGATAAAACTATAAGGTGGACAGTATCGTCAGCTGCGACTGAATGGAGATAGACAGAGATAAACACACTCAGTAGGACGAATGTGTACGATCCGATGGACAAGCGGGCGTTCTGATGATCGGCTGGACCGATATATGGATGGAAAGATATTTAGGCATGCTTCTTTTTTAACACTTAAATAGTTTTAAGTTTTTACAAAATTGATTTGAACAACATGTTGCAACTGATTTACCTATCAGCATCATATACAATGGTGCATTTCAGTCCGTAAAAGGCGTTTATAGACGGGACATAAACCGATTGGTGTGTTCAATGACGTGATAAATACTAGAGAGTGAATCAGCTGTACATGTTTAAAGATGAATGGCCACCCTTTTTGTAGTCTTATCAATTAACAAATTTAACTCTTAAACATCATATGAACATTTCTTGATAGTCCCGGAGAGAAACAAATGTAAAACCGCTACTAAGTTGTATGTAACAATAAGTATTATTTGCATGACGTAGATACTACTTCTACCACTGCGTGACTGCACGGGGAAACGAGGTAAATCTGAATTGTATAGCTGCACGACTATTGCCAGATAATTGATAAATACATTTACCTGTGGATTAATTTATTTGTTCAAAGTTTTCTACGTCATCAAATAAAATGTTATCTCGCTTTTCACAGATATTGCAAAGCGTGAATTGTAAATATCTAGTGTTGTGTATTGATTTCGATTTAAATGAACATAAACATGTTCATGAAACAAAATATTGCCGGAGAACTTTAAAACAAAATAGGACTAAAAAAGATCAGACGTATACAACTTTCTAATCCTGAATGTGTACGGCATAACTCTTTTTTAAACCTTGTCGCGACCTCTCTGTTATAGTGCTTACATATAATCATGACACTAACAGTATATATGACAATTATTAAAATGTTATATAATAGTTTAATAAAACAGCGTTTTATTCAAACAACTAAATCATACTGCAATCTCCAATAAGAGAGAACCATACCTAACATTCAAAACGTGTAAATGAAATAATATGTAATATCAGTTTACCGACTATCTTTTAAATATGTTAACAATTATTATTCGTAACAAGAGATACAATCTGGTACGTCTGGTTTTAATTTCATACAGCGACCCTAATTATACGACATATATTTCCTGCTTAAATGAATATTTGTATGTCATTTGAAAAGTTCTGGGTACACATTGCTATATCACGTGGGATGTTTGATTTTAAATTATTTGTATTGTAGTTATGCTATATGTAACTATACGGGTGTTCCGTGGAACACGTGTGTCGCCTGTTAGCTCTTTGTCAGTATAACAAGGTATTTTGGACCCGGATAAATGACCTTGACAAACTGGCCTGACTAAGTTTTCGTGAATAAAAAAATGAGTATTTAACCCATATAATGACCTTCAGTGTGACATTGACCTTTATATGTTAGTATGGTCATGTCGATGTTGTCATGGTGAGTATATGTTGAAAGTTTCATGAAGAAATAACAAGAAATAAGAAAGTTATAGCCAACGTTAAGTTTTCGTGACGGACGGACTGAGTGACGGACTGACTGACGGACTGACTGACGGACGGACGACAAAATGATCCCTATGTCTCGCTTTTTTTTTCTCAAAAAGGCGACACAAAAAGTAGTTCTCTTCGCAAAGTGATGTGGGTTCTATATAGGAATCATGTTTTCCGTAACGTACCGTCACGTCCCGTCGTGTAACACTTTTTTGTCACGTTGCGTCGCATCACTGACTTGTATTCCTCAGAAAGTTTTGATTGTTCCCAAACTTCATATACACATAACAACTGATGAACTTATGACCTTTTGTTTGACTTAAAATTTAAGCAGGGTACTCATCGCCTTCAGTGATAATTCTAGTTGATATTGGAATCACGTTGATAGAGTGGCAATAAAAGAGAAAAAATACCAGTTTAGGGATACGATGTTGACCCAGCATTCACATGATAATGCACCAGTGTTAATCTAGTTTCAGTTTTCACTAGCGTATACAATAAAGCATTTTTTAATAATAATTCTGCAACATGCGATAAATGATAATTTTGATAGCATTAAACCATTGTAATACAACTTCATCTTATTTTGCTTATATTTATTTATGTAAAGGTTACGATATTTTTTCATTGAATGAAATGAATGAACGTTTGGAATTGAATTGAATTAAATTGGTTTTTAAGGTGCAAAAACCCATGAAAGGTTATATGACTCAGGCTCATCCTCCATTTACTTCAAGATAAAATAATTATGGTGAACCTTCTTACCTGCAAAGCCGAAGAGTTGCTGCAAATTTTATAGTAGATACTCCATTTACGATGGAGCCATGTTTACACGTTTCCATACGCGGTGTCATGATAATGACCTTGAATGAGCATGATAAAAAATGACAAACTGAATATGAATGTGTGGGGTGTGTTTATGAGATTCCAGTGGTTGTATGCTACCCCGGACACCACACGGGGATGAACGTTTGGAAAGCTCCTTTCGTGAGACATAAATACAGTAGCCTCAACCACAATCTATCACAACGACCTGTTCTGTGGAAAAAACTAAATTTGAGATTGGCACTAGAAAATAATGACTGTCTAAATTTCACAGAGTAATTCGATCTGGTGTGAGACAATGATTGTGTCAAGAACTCAGATGCTGGTATGTCCACAAAACCATGAACGATCTTAACGAGAATGGTAAATTGGATCTTTGTTCGCCACGACTCCATGGTTTCCCATTCGAGGTGCCCCAGCATAGATGTGACACTGTTCGTTTGATGTGCTCTTAGCTCCAATTGGAGGAACATATTACTCTAGGGTTGGTCTCATTAGTGAGAATTATGTTTCAGACTTTGGAGATCGCTGAGTCCGATACTTATATTTAGTTATCGGTGGTACATTTTCAATTTCTTTTGTTTTCTTACTTAATTTTGATTCGGTGGTTCCACTACTCCGGCCTATAAAAGGCTCTGGGTATTGTTTAACCACTTTTTGCTTTTTAATTTAGTCTTTTGGCTGTTACTTGTGATACGCAGGCTTCATTTTGCTCTTCGGGGCATTTAATTTTATTAGATACTGGGACCATACGCCGTACGACATGGGGAAGCATATAACTCCATGTCCACCGCCGTATGCATGCCATCTTTGGGATGGTTAAAATTGCGTACTATTGATTTTATGAAAATTGAGTTCTGCTCAACCCGGGGCTAGAGGGCGTGAGCGATAGCTAGCATATTTCACTACCGCTCATGAACAGTCTCAATCAAACCGAGACTGCAATATTTCGTATGTGTCGTGTTCGGTCGTTTCCACTGGTCCATTATCATACTTTTTTTGTTCTTTGGAAATCTTTAGGTTTCTTCTCAAGAATCCTAGTGTACTGTTCGCTTATGGACTATTTTGAGGCTACAATTCACGTCTTTCTTTGCTCAACATCAAGGTACCTGGATGAATCCGTGGTCTCAAAGACAATAATCTTTAGTTTGTACTTCGAAATCAAATTTGGCGACTCTGAGGTTTGGGGGTGAGGGGGGCTCATTTGTCTCCGTGGATATCCATGGCCCACATCCTTTCCCATTCGCTGAGTCGATCCATGTCATTTTAGAGGGCGACGCTATCCTGTCTAGTCTTGATATGTCCGTCCAGGATGCAATCGTCAGGGAAGTGATCACTCTTGGTCTTAGTGTGAGGTTTGGTGCACCTAGAACCTGGTTTAAATCCTCAGCGGCATTTTTTGCCACTGACCGTTCCTAGGCGGTAGCCTTATTGTCAGCCCTTTTGTGTTTATGATGTCCTATTTGGCCCTTTATTCATTTTTAAATTTGTTCTTTTGTTTCTGTGTGTGTGTGTGTGGTTGACTGTCGTCCTTGAAACTTGCTTTTCCTGTTCGATTTTTATATTTATATTTACACTGTCTGATGCGTCATTTAAAAGAAGTGTTGTTCGAAGAACACCACGCTCGACTATTCAAAGTCCGTTTTAAACGTGGTCACTGGTACTTGTTGTCTCTCCCACCTCCTGGCAGTTCATTCTCAAGGTCAAATCTTTATTGTGGAGGGTATTTGGTGGTTAGGTTAGGGTGTAGCAGGTAAGGAGAAGCGAACACACGCACTTGGGAGAGGATCATATACTAAATATCGAATCATTTAATACCCAGAAAGAAAATTAACTTGAAGAGCGAGTACTTGGGTATAGGTGTGTTTGAGTACATTTTTTTATTTTTTCAAATTTTATAATACACCACATTCCAGCAATGAGTAAAACAATCGAACAAAAGACGGAAGCTTAATTTCGGGCGAGGTGGGTAGGGTGGGGCTGGAGGGGGTACGATATTTGATGTATGAGATTGGAGGTTGGAATGGGGTCCTGGGGCATTTGGTTGTCGAGGTTATCAATGTGGCAGGGGTGAGGGTCATGAGGATTTTGACATTTCCAAAAAAAACTTTAACCTAATATCATAAAGGGCCATATTGTGGATAAACTAAATATTTAGAGTTACGAAACATGTGTCTCCGAGTGTCCGTGATGATACTGAAGACATATTCGAAATGTCATTGAAGTTTCGTTGGTGTATAGCCAGTGTGTATGGAAATATATGGACTTGCCGTACACGTTTAACCATTTTTCTGTGTCAAAAAAGACGCTAACATTTGTTATAAGGATATATGAGTTATGAAACATGTGTCAGTAAGTGTCCTTGACGATGCTGATTTTGCTGAAATGTGACTGTCAGAGATGAAGCAATTTCGCTGGCTATTCCATTTCATTCTAGACCTTGCTGGTCGGATCCACATACAACGTTTGGCAACCCATTTGATATTTATCACCAGTAGTGCAATCGCTGGTATTTGTATATCAGTTATGTACTCATTTGTGAATATTGACTGATATCCACTGTGACTGTCTCTCTGGTTTCTGAAGATTAGTCTTTTTTTACAGCTGCCCATTTGGACTTATTTAGCCACTCGACTAGCTTGTTCCTTTAATGTATACGGATCTTGACCTTCTCACTCCAAGGTTTGTGAGTCATGTTTCCTCGCAGTGATGTGATATAAACTGATTTATTCCTCTACGAGAGTGTTTGTCTTATTATTGAACTCAGTCCGCGGTTGTTGCTGCGCCGAAAAAGTATTGTTTGCTCTATGACTCTAAGGTTCCCCTCATTTCATCGTTATGGTAGTTAGCCTTTTTATACACATTGTCTTTCCTTGATGGTACCTCGACTCTTACTGGACGAAGACAGGGTTCTTGTGAGAACTGTTTCATGATCCGAGCTTCCTGGAATTACTTCAGTCTTATTAACGAGCGTCTGGATGACTTTAAGGCTGAAATCAAGTGTATTCGCAGTGTTGTTTTGATGTGAGTCAATTCTTCCACTACTTGATCGAATAAAGCATCCTTTGTCAGAGCCAGCAACTGGTTTCACTGAGTTTCATGGACAAGGTATTGCTGCTCTTCCCAGTTGATATCTTTCAAGATAAAGTATCATCCTAGCCATTTTTGTTATGTATGAGTTTGGCTAGATATACTCAGAGTCGGTCTTGTCCGGAGGTCTGAGAATGTGCCAAAATATAGATCAATGCCTCCCGTAATCTTACTATTGACCAAACGATATTGCAAATATACATAAGACATTTTATTTAGAAGTCATCTGATAGGAAAATTCAAACCATCTACTGACGGTCAATGAAAACGTTTGTAGTATGGTCGGTGAATTGACTTTGATAAATGCATAACATTAAATCATTTAATTCAGAATAAACAACGGGGCGGCGCTTTACTATACTCTAACTTTCAATAAATGGTACATGTAGTTAAAGTACGGACATGGTCACTTTGTACACCATACTATAAAACAGATAGAGTCTGTCTCAGCTTGTTGGGTATTAAAAACCTCGAGGGGCTATGCCCATTTCGGTGTTAAAATAAACCAACTCGCAGAGACCAGCAATCTATTACATGTTTATGCTGTTGGTTTATTCGCAAACCATTTGGAATAAAACTGCTGAACCAATATTTTCGATTTGTACGTATTGAATGTTGATACCTAACTTGTCCTACATGTTTATTGGTTGACTTTTATGACAAGCACCTACGCATTTGTTTACCTTTTAATTTATTATTGTTTACTATGGATAATCATAAAAAGAAAACTGATCCACTAAACGTCAAGATATATTAATTTATCTTGGAATAAATTCCAGTTGGTTTTACTGGCCTTTTTATTGTTGACTTCTGACAGTATTATGCGATTAAAGTTTTTGAGGAAATTATTTCTTTCTGCGAAATAACTGAAGAAACCCGGAAATGCACGTGCATTTCTTAACACCAAAGTGGAAGACACTAAATCCAGATATGCGCGTAAAACAATGCTAAATTTCGACTCGTTATATGGATTATACATGTATAATATTTTGTCCAAAATGCCTCTAAATTTAACTTTTAAACCTCAGTTAACAACTTAACACAAACTGCACAATTTAAAATTTTATATGAACAATGTCTGTTCACTGTATAGACGACTTAAATATAAGACGCAAATATCGCTGATGAATGAATGTCTGACTGCTGGAAAACATTATTTCTATTGGTTGTAAAGTAATTTAAAACGACCGATTTACACATTTTTACCAACCTTTATATAATAATGTTCGTAATAAACGTCGAGATGATATTCATCCCTGGTACTTATTGTCAAATTGTCAACTATTCACCAATTCACCAATTCGTATAGTCAATTACTAGTATATAGGGAAATATGCTCCTTTATACAAATCTAGTTAAATAGAAATGAATTAGCTATTCAAAATCACCAGACTATAGCAGGCTTGACGATGAATCACATGAGCGTATTTATCGTTTGCTGAATATTGAAAATATCCTAGTATGCACATATTTTTTGCAAAATGTACAACATAGTCTATCACCTGTCAGGAAAACAATGATCCCTTGCTACCTAAATGAAGTTAAGGCTGCCTTGTTGGTTAGAGAATAGTTCATGGCGGGGAGGATTTCTTTATTTACACTGTCCCGTTTTATTGGGGTGACAGTAGGGTAAGTGTGATATTTGATGCACCCTAGAACCTGGTATAAACCCCAAGTGGCCTTTTTTGCCACTGACCGTTCCAAGGCGGTAGCCCTATTGTCAACCATTTTGTGATGTCTAATTTGGCATTTTGTTCATCTTTAAAGTTGTTCTTTGTTTCTGTGTGTGTTTGTGGTTGTTTGTCGTCCTTGAATGCTACTTTTCCTGTTCGATGTTTATATCCATATTTAGTCTATAATATGAAAAGTGCACATTTCATTACATAATTTATCGTATAGTGAAACACGTTCAGTAGTTTGATCCGTTGCTGCCCTATATTTATTGAACAACTATATAGTTTGCCGTGTGCATTATTGTTTAACACTGATACATAGTATGTATACCTATACAGGTCCAATGAGTGTCTTGTTTTGTATCGCACTTAGGCCTACACATTATTTTGACTCTGGCTACGCCCCTGATGGTAGTAATAAATGTGATATACAGTGGTAATGGTAGTAATACATGTGTAATATTAAGTCATGTTAATAATAAATAAGATATATGTAAGGCATTGTAGTAATGCATGTAGTATACAGTGGTCATGGTAGTAATACATATGGTTTACAGTGGTCATGGTAGTAATAAATGTGCAATCTTAAGTTATGGTTATAATAGATATGATATACATAATTAAGTCACGGTACATGTGATATCCAGTTGTCATGGTTATAGTACATGTAGTATACTGTGGTTATGGTAGTAATAAATGGGATATGCATACGTCTTGTTTATAATAAATGTGATATGCGTAAATCATGGTAGTTGTAAATGTGGTATACAGTGATCATTGTAGTAATAAGTGTGATATACAATGATCATGGTAGTAATACATGTTGAATACAGTGGTCTTGGTAGTAATACATGTGGTATATAGTGATCATGGTAGTAACACCTGTGGTATACAGTGATCATGGTAGTAATACGTGTTGTATACAGTGGTCTTGGTAGTAATACATGTGGTATAAAGTGATCATGGTAGTAATAAGTATGATATACATTTGTCATGGCAGTAATACATGTGGTATACAGTGGTCTTGGTAGTAATACATGTGGTATACAGTGGTCATGGTAGTAATACATGTGGTATACTATGGTCATGTTAGTAATACATGTTGTATACAGTGGTACTGGTAGTAATACATGTGGTATACAGTGATCATGGTACTAATAAGTCTGATATACATTGGTCATGGTAGTAATACATGTGGTATACAGTAGTCTTGGTAGTAATACATGTGGTATACAGTGGTCATGGTAGTAATACATGTGGTATACAGTGGTCTTGGTAGTAATACATGTGGTGTAAAGTGGTCATAGTAGTAATACATGTGGTATACAGTGAGCATGGTAGTAATACATGCGATGTACATTAGTCTTGGTAGTCATAAAAGTGATGTACATTGGTATTGGTAGGTAATACACATGATACATGTGATTTACATGGGTCTTGGTAGTAATACATGTGGTAATCCGTGGTCTTGGTAGTAATAAATGTTGTATACAGTGGTATTGGTAGTAATACATGCGATGTACATTAGTCTTGGTAGTCATAAATGTGATGTACACTGGTCATTTTAGATGTAGGATATATATATCATGATAATTATACATGTGATGTTCATAGTTCATGGTAGTACTAAATGTAATGTGCATTGGACATGGTAGTAATACATGTGGTATGCAGTGGTCAAAGTAGTATTACGACATACAAGGGTCTTGGTACTTGGATGATGGACTTTGTGAATATTTCTAACCAGGCAGTGGACTTAAGACGCAGCTCCAGCCACATGCAATGTCAGGTTACATGTAGAGCTATGCCCTATATTATGCCAGAATCAAATAGAAGAAAGATATGGAACGTGATAGACATGCCCATTGGAAGAAAATCCGCCACAGCGACCAAAGAAAAAATCCAATCAGTGCCTAGTTTAGAAGAACAAAATGCAGACAAGGGCAATCACAACTAGATTTAGATCAGAACCTGATCAAACATGGGCTTTCCTTGTCAGACAAAGTAACCCAAAATCCCCCCACCTCCTCCATCCGCACCACTGACCAACAAGAAAAAAAAAGACGAAATTTACGAGAAATCGTTATTAAATAGAAAAAAACATGCAAGTTTTACTGCGCAGCTTTTGTCAGTTCAGTGGCAAAAGCTGCGCACGGAGTTAAAAAAAAAACTAATCAGGGAGTAAATACTCTCCTGTTACAGCATGACTTCATACTAGTCAGAAGGTAAAATACTCTCCTATTACATCCTCAACATTTCTTCATACTAGTCTGAGAGTAAAATACTCTCCTATTACAACATGTCTTCATACTAGTCAGAGAGTAAAACACTCTCCTTTTACATATTTAACATGTTTTGATATTAGTCAGAGAGTAAAATACTCTCCTATTACACCCACAACATGTCTTCATACTAGTCAGAGAGTGAAATACTCTCCTATTAAAACATGTCTTCATACTAGCCAGAGAGTAAAATATTCTCCTATTACAACATGTCTTGATATTAGTCAGAGAGTAAAATACTCTCCTATTACATTTTCAACATGTTTTCATACAAGTCAGAGAGTAAAAGAGTCTCCTATTATTAACGCAAAATGTCTTCATACTAGTCAGAGAGTAAAATACTCTCCTGTTACAACATGTCGTTTTACTAGTCAGATAGTAAAATACTCTCCTATTACATCCTCACCATGTCTTCATACTAATCAAATCAGAGAGTAAATACTCTGTTACAACATGTCTTCATACTAGTCAGAGAGTGAAATACTCTCCTATTAAAACATGTCTTCATACTAGCCAGAGAGTAAAATATTTTCCTATTACAACATTTCTTGATATTAATCAGAGAGTAAACTTCTCTACTCTTACATTCTCAACTTGTTTTCATACAAGTCAGAGAGTAGAATACTCTCCTATTATTAACGCAAAATGTCTTCATACTAGTCAGAGAGTAAAATACTCTCCTATTACACCCTCAACATGTCTTCATACTAGTCAGAGAGTAAATACTCTCCTGTTACAACATGTCTTCATACTAGTAAGATAGTAAAATACTCTCCTATAACACCCTCACCATGTCTTCATACTAATCAAATCAGAGAGTAAATACTCTGTTACAACATGTCTTCATACTAGTCAGATAGTTAAATACTCTCCTATTACACCCTCAACATGTCTTCATAGTAGTCAGAGAGTAAAATACTTTCTTATTACATTCACAACATGTATTCATACTTGTCAGAGAATAAATTACTCAGACAGTAAATTACTCTCCTATTACAACATGTCTTCATACTAACCAGAGAGTAAATACTCTCCTGTTACAGCATGTCTTCATACTAGTCAGAGAGTAAAATACTCTCCTATTACATCCTCAACCTGTCTTCATAGTAGTCTGAGAGTAAAATACTTTCCTATTACATTCACAACATTTATTCATACTAGTCAGAGAATAAATTACTCAGACAGTAAATTACTCTCCTATTGCAACATGTCTTCATACTAGTATCAGAGTAAAATACTCTCCTATTACATCCTCAACATTTCTTCATACTAGTCAGAGAGTAAAATACTCTCCTATTACAACATGTCTTCATGCTAGTTAGAGAGTAAAACACTCTCCTATTACATCCTTGGCAACAAAAAAAAAAGAAAATGTGAAATTTATAAAGAATATTTTAAATTTGTTACGAGGATTTCTATTTACTCATTGCTTGAAAGAACTGAAACATATACAGATATGATTTAAATGACAAATAAACTCGAAAAATATCTAGCTTATCACAATTGCCATAATGTCATCCTATAATGTCAAGTTAATAGTCAATAGGTATGAACATGTAATAATATGTACTATTTTTGCAAGCTAAATTACCTGCAACAGAGATAACACGTTTATATGTGGAAACGTGAAGTTAAATGTTTAATATTACAACATAATGAGTTGTTCCGGTGATGCAGCAAAATGCTGAATTGATAACTTGAACATAGCTTCAAAGAGAAATTGATAACAGCTGTCAGATGGACATCCCGCAATCACTTGAATATTGATAACACATGTGACGGGGATGTCTGTACCACAACATGAGGAGGCCAAGGTACAGATTATAGACACTTGACATAGTTTTCGTGCATTTCAAATTTACATGATAACTGTCATATCAGAGGTTATCACAAGGTTCAGAATAATTGATATTGACTTATATACGACTACAGTCCACGTCTCACAGCCAGTATCTACACCTAATGTTGTGACTTCGTAAAAGTAGAGTCGTTAACCTTAATACAGATATATGTATATGTAAGACTTCACAGTCTAGTGTGCTATGATTTAAAGCTACTGACCTGTGCTTAAATCGCATACCGATTTGAAGGCGTGTCTTTACCCGTAATTTCATGTTCACCAGTTCATGGCGCAATCGGGTATTTAAAGCTACTTACGCTATACTTAAGCCGCGTGCCGTTTTGAAGGAGTGCATTTATTCGAATTTCATGTTCACCAGCTCATGGGTATTTAAAGCTATACTTAAACCAAACCGCATGCCGCTTTGAAGGCATGACTTTATTCGTAATTTCATATTCACCAGCACATGGCGAAATCGGGTATTTAAAGTTACTTGCCCTATACTTAAGCCGCATGCCGCTTTGAATGCGTGTCTTTACTCGTAATTTCATGTTCACCAGCTCATGGGTATTTAAAGCTATACTTAAATCGCATGCCGCATTGAAGGTGTTTCTTTACTGTAATTGCATGTTCACCAGCTAATGGCGAAATCGGGTATTTAAAGCTACTTAACCTATACTAACCCGCATTCCGCTTTGGGAGGCGTGTCTTTACTCGTAATTTCATGTTCACTAGCTCATGGCGAAATCGGAAATTTAACAACTTACGCTATACTTAAGCCGCATGGCGCTTTGAAGGCGTGCCTTTACTTGTAAGTTCATGTTCACCAGGTCATGACGAAATTGGATATTTAAAGCTACTTACGTTACACTTTTAAAAGCAGCATGCCGCTTTGAACGCTATACTTAATACATACTGATACAGGTGATCCTTTGGAAACAACAAACGTAACTAAGTGAATAAAGTAGCAGACTCGGTTTTATTTAGTCTCTTAATGAGAAGTAATGTAAGAAGCAACACCTCTCACGCCCCCTAGCACCGGCTTAAGCGGTATTCTATTTCAAAGGCATCCATATTGGGCTCGTTGGTCCCAAAGGACCAGTAAACATAACACTACTGATTCGTAGCGCGGGGAGACTTTTAAGCCGCATGCCGCTTTGAAGGCGTGTCTTTACTCGTAATTTCATGTTCACCAGCTCATGGCGAAATCGGGTAACTATTTAACACTACTTACGCTATACTTAAGCCGCATGCCACTTTGAAGCGTGTCTTTATTCGTAAGTTCATGTTTGTCTTAATGACGTCATGGCACTGATTGATTTATCAAGAAAATTACTTCAAACATGCAATCAGTAAACAAATCAATTTTCTGAATATTGTGACTTCACTAACGTCATGACGTCATGACGTCATGATAGTGTATGAAGTTCTTGCACAACGGGACCCTGAACTCTACACTCTGTGAACGTTTTATTCGAATCCAATACTAAATAGAGAATATATAGACAACACAATATTTTCCTTATGACTCCATTGGCGGCCATCTTTGATGACACCATGACAACAATTGACATTATTGCACAAATAAACTTCGATATTTACAACATGTGAACGTTTTTTTCAAAATCCGACCATAAATGAAGGAGATATAGCGATTACAAGATTTCTTAAATGAAGTCATTGGCGGCCATTTTGGATGACGTCATGACGTTAACACTGTCAGCGTCGACTGAGACAATGATACTGATGAACTTTAGAGCAAAACAACTTAAAAAATGCAATCAGTAAAGAAAACAGACTTTTAATAACATTGTGACGTCACTGACGTCATGGCGTTATGACTTACCGACAGGTTTTGACGTTTTTGCACAACTAGACCCTGCACTCTACAAGCTGTGAAAGTTTCATTCAATTCCGACCATAAATGTTTCAGATCTAGAGCTAATCAGATGTTTATCATGACGTCTTGACAATTTATGACATTCTTGCACAACTCAACCTAATTCCTGTGAAAGTTGCATCAAAATCCGATAATAAATGAAGGAGATATAGCGATTACAAGATTTTTTAAATGACGTCTTTGTCGGTCATTTTGGATGACATCATGACGTTAACATTGTCAGCGTCGACTGAGACAATGATACTGATGAACTTTAGAGCAAAACAACTTAAAAAATGCAATCAGTAAAGAAAACGGATTTTTAATAACATTGTGACGTCACAACTAGACCCTGAACTGTACAAGCTGTAAATGTTTTATTCAAATCAAACCATAAAAGTTTGAGATCTAGCGCTAACATGATTTTTATCATGACGTCACTGGCGGCCATCTTTTATGACGTCTTGAACAAATTTGACTTTCTTGCACAACTCAACCTAATTCCCTACAGGCTGTGAAAGTTGCATCAAATCCGATAATAAATGAAGGAAATAGCGATTACAAGATTTCTTAAATGACGTCATTGGTGCCATTTTGGACGACGACATGACGTTGAAACTGTCAACGTCGACTGAAACAATGATACTAATGAATTTTACAGCAAAAAAACTTAAAAAATGCTATCAGTGAAGAAAACGGATTTTTAATAACATTGTGACGTCACTGACGTCAAGACCTTATGACGTAGAGACATGCTTTGACAGTTTTGCACAACAAGACCCGGAACTCTAGAAACTTTGATAGTTTTGTTCAAATCCGATAATAAATGCAGCAAATAAAGCGAGAACAAGATTTGCCTGATGACGTCACTGGCGGCCATCTTGGATGACGTCATGACCCCAAAAGCTTTAAGACACTACTCCAGCCTGAGCTCTTCTACAATTGTGTTAAATGTTAAGGCCCTGCAACCAGTATTACTATGAAAAGTGTCTGACAGAAGAAAAAGAAGAAGACGAAGGAAAAAAATAAGAATTAGATTTTGATCAGGACCTGATCAAACGGGCTTTCCTGTCTTAATGACGTCATGACGTCACAAATGTCAAAGTTGTCTAAGATGATGATCTGATTGATTTATCAAGAAAACAACTTCGATCATGCAATCAGTTGAAAAATCCAATTTCTGAATATTGTGACGTCACTGACGTCATGACGACGCCATGATAACGTATGACGTTCTTGCTCAACCAGACCCTGAACACTACAATCTGTGAAAGATTTGTTTAAATCCGACCATAAATGGAGCAGATATAGCCATAAGAATGGGTGGACCGCAGAAGTAGTCCTAGCTAAACTATTGAATAAGTTACTGTGAAGCATAGGAGTGGTGAAAGACACAGGGCTGGTATGTATTGAATGTTGCTTCCCTTTATTTCTGAAACATTTATCTTGCTTCTAGTGAAAACCACATCAAAATTGAAGGTAAGATGGATATGCTGCACTACTGCGAAGCACAGTTTGAAGTGTAACTCAGAATTCAAAGAGAGGGTGGTTACTTCAGTTTGGAAAATATTTTAGAAAAAAAGCAGATCACTCCATCATCTAAGGCCCATTTTTGTGTTGCTTGGGCCTGACTAATATCACATTAGGATTGGATATTTTCGTGTAGGTATATATTAACTGACCTGTGTAAAAATAATCATTTTCTGTCGAGGTCTGTCTATAGTTCTTGAAAATAAAGTAGACTAAATGGTTTATTTGGATGTGTGTTATTTATTAAATGCCAATAAAGCTTTAATGTAACCCTATGAAAATGCAATAAACAAAATAAACCCCATTCTCAACATCTGGTACACTGCTTCGCAGCATTATCCATATTAGTTACGTCATAGCGCCTTAGATTCCCACCGAAACAAATTTGCATTCAACATTATCATCCATATTTTGCAATGTCATTTAGGTATTTGCTCTATCTATAGTATATATACATGAAAGCAGTGATAAAACATTCATCTGTATTGTAAATAACATGCAACGCAAATCATCAACGACAAGTGTTGCCGACGGTCATATTAATATAGGAACAAACAGCTTAGCATCAGCGCACTATTTTCTGTGCCGTTGCCTTCCGGCTAACAAAACTTCAATAATTTGAACATATCGAAGCGTCGTGATACACACGGGATTGGCCGAGCGTTCACTATTGAATAACTCCAAATGGTGACGAATGCGACGTCGTCGTATTTTGGTTCCTATGGCAACCATTTACCAACGTTGCGTTTTGAGTGGACTTTATTTTTGAAAAGGAAATTGAAAGGCCTTACAAATGGTACATATGTTCTTGATAACAATTTCAACCGTTACTGAGATAAAGGTGGTTATTGGTGTTTACACCTATCGCTTACCTATGACCTTGACCTTTGACCTGTTGACCTGATTTTTCCAGACTTGGTCAAGGTCACATAGTGGCACATATATAAGGGCATTGTTGGCGCTAGCTGGTTCGGTTTTCGAAATATACTTAGAAGTTTCTATTTTAGCCTGTTTAAAATTAAACCACTATGGCCGCCATATTTGATGACGTCATTAACACCTTTTTCACACGATCGATAGAAGATGATAAAAATATGACTGTGGTAAAGTTTCAAAATGGTCATGCCTTTAATCGTATTTTTGACGATTTTTTGCAGTTTTTAAGCGTCTGGCGTCTCTAACGCCATCACGTTATGACGCCATGACCCCGCATGACCTTCTTGCACAACTAGACCATGACCTTTACAATCTGTGAAAGTTTCATTCAAATCCGACCATAAATGTCTGAGATCTAGCGCTAACAAGATTTTCATCATGACGTCACTGGCGGCCATCTTGGATGACGTCATGACCCCAAAAGCTTCGCGGCACTATTCCAGAATGAGCTCTATCACTGTGTAAACTTTAGAGGCCGTGCGACCAGTCTTACTATAAAAAGTGGCGGACAGAAGAATAAAGTCAAAATGTTGCCGAACAACAACAATAGGTCTTTCCACTGGAAGGTGGAAAGCCCTAACAATCACAACTAAAGATTAAAACCAGCACATCGAGTGTCATCCATCAAAACAAGCAAGATACATATTAAACTAGAGCTGTCGAAAGAACAGTACGGTCGACCTAGTTCGCGGCGGTCCATCGAATAATCACAGTTTGACGTCCGTTTTTCGGATAAGACCCAGAAATCGATCCGTTATGGAGTGAATATCGAATTCTAGAAAGTAAACGCAGTGTTTTTCGAGGTTTATCCACGCCAAAGTATGTTTAAATGTTACCTGCAAGATTGATAAATGCCATCTGTCTGTGATCTGCTCAAATGGTACTAAGGAGATGTATGTGCACGGTAGCGATTTATGGTCGCAAAAACTAGTGATTTTTTATGATATGTGTCATCTTTTTGAATATGAATTTGTTTCATAATCAGCAACGAGTACTTGCATGCAAATATATGTTTGATAATACATTTACGCACGTTTAATTATTTGAGTATTCAATTGTTTGTCCATAAACACTAATTTAGTGTTTTATGTCCGTTGCCGATTGGACAAGTTGCTAAGACGTCCGTTTTGAATGGTCCGTTTTGGATCATATCAGGTTCTGTTACATGTAACTGACTGTTGACTGGTCCATTCTGTGTGTGTGTATAATCGTTTATTTATCCTCGCTATATTGCACTGGGCATTTTAGCTAGAAGACCTCGGTTTTAAGTCTCATCCGAAGGACTTTCAAAATAAATGTAGGCTTGCTAGTTTTGTGAGGAGTATATTCGCATTTCCGTCAATGTGTCATACCGTTCGGATTTTACTTTTTGTGTTCGATAAATAACTTAAGCACAAGTTGAATGATGAAATTTAAAAAATGCATATGGATTAGAAGAAATGTTTTACTAGAACAATGTCTCGGTCCGTACTTTCAATGAGATGAATGGCCACCCTTTTTGTAGTATTATCAACTCTTAAACAGAATATGAACATTTCTTGATAGTCCCGGTGAGAAAAATAGATTTAAATCCGCTCCTAAGTTGAATGTAAAAATAAGTCTTATTTGCATGACGTAGATACTACTTTTACCCGTGCTTGACTCCACGAGGTAAATCTGAATTGTATAGCTGCACAGCTATTGCCAGGTAATTGATAAATACATTTACCTGTGGATTAATTTACCTATTCAAAATTCTCTACGTCATCAAATAAAATCTTATTCTCGCTTTTCACACATATTGCAATGTGTGAATTGTAAATATCTATTGTTGTGTATGTATTAATTTCGATTTAAATAAACATAAACATATTCATGAAATAAAACACGGCCGGAGAATTTTAACGTCAACTTTGTGGTAATAGGTCAAATGTGAAGTTTCACATATCTGACGGTGCTTAATGTGATCAAGTGAGTCTATTGCTTGCGAACGACTGTAGTTTTTTATGTGAGGCATTCTTCCATCTATTAAACCGCCATATATATGTTGAGACATTAAATAAAGCGCCATGCACAAACATAATTAAACATGCTGCTTTGTGTTTTCCATATTAAAGAACCGAGATAAAAGACGAAACTTCACCTAAAAAACAAACTAGTTTTGAATTTTATGTAGGGGGTGGGTCGTATACAAACTCGCGGTACCAGCACAGCCATTCCCATAAGTCTCAAAAAATGGCGTAAAGCTTGATAGCCTGTGGCCACAACACAAACTTCACACTTGTTTGAAACAAACGATAAAATGGAAACAATAACGGGAATGTATATTTTTCCATTTCTATTTAAGCTTCTTTTTTTTTACTCGTAAGCATTTCTCAATTTCAGTTTGATGGTTGCATGGCAACGCATTACTTTTAATGAGTAGCCTTCAATGTATTCGTTTAAAGTCAAGTTTGAAAGACATTCACTTACACATTCTTCTGAATAGGTCTTTATCACATAACATGGCTTCTGAGAGTGAAATAAAACCATGCCTTATTTCTCGTAATACACTAGTGTATTACAGATGAAAATGAGGACCAAATCCCGAATCACTGAGTGTATACAATACAACATTTAATCCCACTTGTTTGCATGGTATATCATACGATACGTTCAGATACCTGAAATAGTTATCCTTATTTGAAATCTTACTTTATAAAACTCATGTTAATAACGTTAAATTTAGTTTAAGGTGTCGCATTATTTGTTGTGCGAACGCGTTACAGCCGCGTAACGTAGCTGACGTCATGAAACAACAACACAACGTTATGATTTTGCTTACAAACTGCCCCGCCGTATACAAGGTAAATTGACAACATTTAAAGTGAAACTATCAAGAGACTCATTTTATCCATAATACACAGTCACTCATGTAAGTATAACGATCCTTGCATCGTTACTAGCCTTTTCTTTAATATATATAGATAAAATATTAGATGACAGACACAGATCGCCTCAGGGTGTTTTACCTCCCTCTGACCTTGGTGGGGTGTTATGAAATCATGTTCTGTTCTATTCTTCATTAACATGGACAGCACCACAATTTCGCTTCAACAATAACCTCTTAATAATTCATATCATCTAAAATTATCACAATTATAACAGATAATAATTACAGGTTTGGTTATTGAAATAAATCTTTAGTAAGAATAACTAAATTGTTGTTCAGTCATGTGACTGTTTTCGTGGAAAATTTGAAAGCCCCAATTCCAATACGCGTCTTTTTTGTTCGTTACTCTTGAACAGTGCGGACGTGTTTTTCTCCATCTGTATCGGACAGGAAATGAATACCATCACCTGCGCCTGTTAGCTCATAACTATGTCTTGCTGATTAATTATCTCTTGGGACTGCGTTAGGAAGTATTCTAGTATTGTATATTTACGCAAACCTGAATAAGGACAAATAATTTCTTGGAAATGTTTCGGATTGCAGATATTTCTAATCCGCCATTTTTTCACACGTGGTGTTAAACCATGTCGAGAGTTTAATCATTTGTTCAACAGAACGAATAAATAAAACGCTTGCATAAACTGGAGGAACTATCTTCATTTATTTTACAATTTGAGATTTCGAATTGTAACATTACTTAGAAAAATGCGATTGGAAATTGAGAGCACGTGGTCAGGTTTGGGTAAATATTTAGGTACATTATAATAGTTGTGTAAGACTGGAAAAATCCCTAACATGCAGTGCTAAACGTCCTTGTTACTGGGTGTAATCAGTTTTGTTTTCTTTCCCCCTAGAGTTTAATATGAATGATTGAATAGGTTATATTTGAGACTGAATTATTTTATAATGTCAGAACATCTGCTGAAAGAAATAATTAATGCATCAGGGTTATAAGTAAATATAAATAATATGTCATATATTCATGTGTTTGTTCTTTAATTTTCCTATGATTCACCTGCTGGGTTGTTTCGAAGATATTTCAGAGTTTGATAAATTTGACATGAACTCTAGTTAGTTCTATTTCCAATTAATATTGAAAATATTCTTATATACCCTTCGAGGTAGCCCACATGCCTTGGTGTAATTTAAAAGTCGGACTCCAAACTACATTGTTCAACTGTTGCACATTCGACGGTTTAGCGGTGTATGTTTGGAACCGCCCTATGCGAAATGTCCATACTGGGTTTGAGTGTCCGGCATTTATAAAATAAAACTTTAATAACGACACTTGGTAAATAATCCCACTGATGTTTGAGTACATACAGCAGCCGTACAATTCTGTCATACTGAATTGTATCTAAATGAGTTTATTATTGTAATAAGGTTAACGAGTGTCCGGCATTTATAAGATGGAACTTGAATACTGACACTTGGTAAATAATACAGGTTTTATTTAGGATTTACGCAAATGTTACATCATCGTAATCAGAAGTGGAGATTGCTAATGGGCTCTAGGATACTACACAACGTTTCCAAATCTCACTTGACTTCTAGACAAAGGGAGATAATTTTGACAATATCTCAGAAAGGCATTGGGAATTATCGGGAATAAATGACTCTAAATTTCACAAATTAATATAAAGCTTGGCCAATTTAGCTTTTGCCAGATTTAAAGGTATTCGTCTAGGACTTGAGTGGAAAAGGATTGATTGATTGAATTGGATTTTATAGTCGCACCAACAGCTAAGGTCATATGGCGACTTTCCAGCTTCCATTGGTGGAGAAAGACCCCAGGTGCCCCTCCGGGAAATTTTCGTGCACGGACGGGCACCTGGGTAGAACCACCGACGTTCCGCAAGCTAGCTGGATAGCTTCCTCACATAAAGATTCCTAGGCCCCTAAGGGATCGAACCTACAGTGGTGAGGGGCAAGTGATTTCAAGTCAGAGACGTTAACCACTCGGCCACGGACGCCCCAAGTGGAAAAGGAAACGTATGTCCACAACAATGATGATTTGACAACATACTCATAGTTTTGGTGGTCTGTGAGTGTTGACTTGTCTTGGTTAACCACTGCCATTTCGGATTGCCACAACTTATTAACGACCGATTTAAATTGCGACCCCGAGATAAGAGTCTATAAGAGGATTAGCCAGGGTGGATTTCTAGGGCTCTGTCTACTGAACAAACATTCTGTCCGGAATCTATACACACTATATTTGAAAATTTATGAAATTTAAAGACTGTTCATCCTTAATATGTCTAGACACAAAATAAGGTCGTTACATAAGATCCTCTATGTTGCAAAAGATAATAATCATATTATCAATTTATGATGATATATAAGATGCGTTATCCATTAATTTTCTCATTTCATCTTGACGTGGTGGTTTATTTTCAGTAATACAATTCGACTTTTCAGAACACAATTGTGTGTTACTACGATTGACTGGTGACAGCAAATAACAGCAGTAACGTAATACTTCCACATACTATATGGGGATAATATACTGAGCAAAATAAATTTAGCACATAAAATGCATGTCATTTCCATAGACGAGATACAAAGCCTTGTATGTTCTGGGTCAATGATAAAGTGACAAAGATATGACCAATAATAATGCTACAAAATATTTTTTAAACAAATTCAGTGCTAAAATGAAGCAAATATGATGGGAACATACTTTTATAGTTATCGAAAATCATTTTCATTTCAGTGAAAAGGGAGGTATGTTAAAATTACCAAATATATAATGTTTTTGTTTGAGAATAACAATCGTTTGTGAACATATTTCAGCGGGGTTTTAAAAACAATGACAAAATGGGCAATTCTTGTCAATACCAAACATTAAATTTGTTCAAAGCAATACGTTCGTATAATGAAATAATTGTGTTTAATATATGGGAGATAATTCTGTTACTTCGTTTACAAAATAATAAAATTGTTTGAAAATCATCTTCAAACAAGTATATCAATGTTGATATGTTTAATCTATGCCCCTAAAAAGTCGTGCTAAACCTTTTTGGTTCAGTATAGTTTCACTCAGTGCATCTATCGGATTACACGAATCTGAACTGAATAGTATAGAGTTGCATGAAAGACATCATCTAATCTTCTTTAGGCTCTATTTATTTCATTGCACTCAACCCAAGATAGCAAAAACGCGATAAACGATTTAACAGGTAAGTTATTTATAAAATTATAACTCTATTTTAATGTTTGATAAACATTTCAAGATTGACGTTTGTCCCTTTATACAGGTACTCTATTTTCGCATAACTTGACTATATTGCAATTAAGGCTGCCTTCTATAAATGTTTAAAGGTACTGTGGGTTTATAATACATATAATCTTTAATGACATGTATCATTTAGGGTCATACAGGCGGAACATACATACTAATTGTATGTTACATTAAAAAACAAATAAGAAAGGCATATGGCTCTGTGAAATCGTGAGTTCCGTTACATGGTCCCGCCTTAATTCCATAAGCGATGGGGAAGCTTATATTAGCAGGATTTTATAACAGATATTTCGACTCTAAAACACGTTTAAAACATGTTTTACTGAAAAATACAATAGTCTGTTTAAAATTACCTATTACATGTTTTAATTTTACAATTGCAAACCTTTTAAGTCGAAATTAAGGTTTTATTTCATACGCCAGCCAACCCCGTTTTCGCTTCTTGGAGAAAGGGTTGGATACGATATGAAAGTTAATACTCGGACCTCACCAAGAGATTGCTTTCCTAATGCTCAGTCTAGATATTTTAGATACGGTCTTCATTGATGATCAGACTACACCAATTACCAACCAATCAGCGGGCAGTGCAAAGGTTCCAGGGTAAATTTGGAGCTATAACATAGAATCTCTTAATTTTGATTGGTTGACAAGGTAAACAAACCAAAAAATCTTGCTAAAAAATTAAAATTCAACTTCTAAAGATTACTTATGAAGGTTAAATCATACTGTTGTGCAATGTATTCATAATTTGTTGCATAATAAAAAAAAGAAGTATATTTTACATTTCCCTCATGTTTCTACATGCAAGTAGGTGGGACAGCACCATCCGACCTAAACAGCTTTTCGAAACATACTCAACGTATGGTTTGTGTACGCTTTTTTGATAAAATAATTCAAATTGTGGCCATCTTGAAATTCAAAATGGCCACTATTTATAACAAGGTGTATCACTTTACCCACATATAATAAGTATTTTAACCTGAAATAAGTGTGAGTAGTATAGATACTGGGGGTACCAGCACAATTTCCCAGAGCGGGGAAACCTCCAGTAACTATACTACTCATCCATTAAATTTATGTCTGATAACATAATATTTTGTCCATACAATTCAACTAAAAACATTATCAAGCAAAGTCAGACGGAACAGGAAAGTTGTCTTCATCATCGCTGTACATAGCATATTTTGTCATGGAGTATTTTATTTTCCTACACTTTGCTATTTTGTATTTTAGTTCAAGAAGCTCTTCCCTGTTTTTATCCAGCTCTTGTTGATACTTATCCATTTCAGCCAGCAATCTTTTTCGCTTGTTTGCTTGGCATTTTTTGGTGTCCATAAAATCGTCACGAACTACATGTATCTCATATTCTACTTGGAGTTGCTGCCTTTTATCAATTCTCTTCTGTATTTATCTTTTAAATTGTTAAGTTTCTTGCAAACCTTTTTTAATCTTTCTTGTTTCATGTATAATAATACTATACATAATTCATTTTTAAGTTCTTATTTAATGTCTTGAATGTCTTTGAATGGAACCCAACTATTGAAATCTTCATTGTAACCCTTCCATTTAACCAATGCTTGTTTCTTTTTGTAATCACGTCGTATTACTTTTTCAATCCTGAATATTTTTTGATTAGCTTTTAACATTTCCAATTCGTAAAAGCTTCCTTCGATGTTTTGGTTGTTTAAATCTTTTAATTTGTATGTTACAGGATTTGTGTTTTGAATTTCATCAACATCAAATATTTCTTCACTTCAATTTGGAGTATAACCTTTCTCAAACGTTCTTTTATATTTGCTGATTCTAACATTATCCCCTATTTTAAACTTTGGCTTAATTTGATTACTTCTCTTTTTTCCATACAAGTTGAAATACACCATTCCTTTGTTCTTTCATCACTTGCTTTAGTTGGTGTCATTTTAATACTCCGATGTTTTGTGTTATTATACTTGTCAACCATTTCTTGTAACACGTCTAAATATTTATTTGTATTGTTTGCTGTCAAATATTTCCACATTTTTTCTTTTAATGTCCAGTTAAATCGTTCGATTACTACAGCTTTTCCAAAATTGAACGTATGATACATTTCAATAGAATTGATGTCAAGAAATTGCTTAAACGTTTTATTATAAAATGCTACACCCTGATCAACCCACAGTAATTTACATTGTCTCCCTGTACTTATAATTTTTGAAACCCTTTGGTAATTTCTAAACCAGTTTTATTTTGAACAGGCATTTACTGAATACATCAATAACAGTAAGCAGGCATTTTAAACATTTATTATACTTTGAAAACGATTGCATATCAACTTAATCAGCCGACCAAATGTTATCAATTTCATTAACAATTACACGGCGTTGAGTAAACTTTCTAAATATAGGCTTATGAAGTTCATCGGCTAACTTATCAGTCCATCTTAATGCATTTTCTTGTTTTTTGATACCCCAAGACCAAGTTTGTATTTAATAGTAATAACCGGCTTAACAATCAAATTCTTAGCGATTTTTTCTCTAAGTGATTTAGACTTACTCGTTTTTAAACCGGCCAGCATGTTTTTATCACACTTTGATTTGTTACTGGGATTTTCTTCATAACAATAATCGTGATCTTTGCAAACAGCATCTAATTCATTTACCGTTTTTTTTGCTATCAAGCGGGTTACCAGGACCACAATATTTTTAACCAGGAATTGTCAACCCCTTTTTAGGTAACAGAGGGAGTAAAGTTTAATGAATATCAATATTACCGCCTGTTGTACTTTTAACAAATTGTGTTTTAGTAATACCACAAGAAGCGCATGTTGCTTTTAACATTTTTCTGGCATTTTTTGCTAGAATATACTGAGGATTAAAATGTTCAGTCATCTTTTCTTGAATGCATTAACTCATATATAAATCAGATTAGACTAAACTCCGTTTGTAAAGTATGATTGTATGGTGTTTTCATTTTCTATTGGCTTATACGGTTTTAATATTTTATAAAGAATATCATAACTCTAATGCCCATCTTGCAAACTTTTAAGGAAGAATAGACAGAAATACCCACATAATATACTTGTTTTATCTTGATACTGAATATTGTTGTATTTTATATTAGGTATGTATGTTAAAGCTTATTTTGGTGGGCTTAGACCAAGCGGATCGAAGTAATAATTATCATAATAACAAGTCCAGTGTATACCAGGTCCAGTATGATCATCAAGATTAATAATACCAGATGTTTGTTTATTTTGTTTTATCGGTAATTTGTTTTTGCTATACACTATGTACACTCCACTGAATTTCTGTATACCTAACTGCTTGACCCATTTTATTATGTCTAAGTTAGAGATAGGTTCGTTTTTTTTTTTGTTTTTTTTTTGCGAAGGTGATACTTCTATATTGCCTAATTTGCGTGTCTACTTGTAAACCATTTCCACGATCAACTCTTAGTCCTTTTCCCTTTCTGCCTTCTTGCAAACCTTCTCCCGTCAAGCCAATAATAAGAGATCCAATTAAAGGAATTTCTAATGATGCAAGAAGTCCACGAAATCCTCCGTCGTGTTGTTGTTACCTTGTCAGATTAATAGGGCAACAACCTTTTGACTTTATTATCTTTTTTATTTGTGGTAGTGTTAATGCATTCGATTCAAGAAGTGCTGTTTTTTTTCTCTAGGTATGGTTACCATTCCTTTTCCAAATAGTTTGTCGATTCCAGTACTTTCAGACCACTAAGTGCTTCTGTTGCTAGTGGTGCTAATACTTTTGGAGCGAGTCTAGCAACTGTTGGTTATATTGTTTTAGTTAACAAACCAGACAATGCTCCCAAAAAGCCTCCATTTTGAAACTGAACTTTCATCTGTGTTTTTGATATGTTTATGTCTAATCCACGTTCACTGTTTATAGCTTTACCAATGTTTTTAATTTGAGTTGTTGCTAACAACAAAGGAAAATCCCCAGTTAGTTGGTTATTGTTTAACGTGAGTGTTAATTCACTCCTGTTTTTTATAAGCCCTCGCTAAACTCTGTTTCTGACCATCTGTTAAATTAACTGAATGATTTCTGTAAGTCGTATATATTATAAATTAGATTAAACTACAGCCGATAGGCTGGGGGATAAGCTTTAGCTTAGACTACAA
Organism: Cyrtodaria siliqua; assembly: GCA_037043455.1. NCBI lineage: Eukaryota > Metazoa > Mollusca > Bivalvia > Adapedonta > Hiatellidae > Cyrtodaria > Cyrtodaria siliqua. The sequence goes on from JAWPHD010002489.1 coordinate 165,611, forward strand.
CTATTTCATTTCCGATAGTATCAATAAAAACATCTTCTTCATAGAGAACCAGAGCATACGCTTTATATCGAGCAGTAGGAGGTATATTTATTTTGTATCTCAAACTTAGTTGTTTTGGATCAATGCTTACTTCATCACTTTAGCATACCAAAAAAGCTTTCAAAATTACCTGCGTTCAGTAAAGTTCCAGTGTTTTTATCATTTTGTTTGTAAGAATAATTAATAACATCTCTAAATATTCTAATAATATTATCATAACTGTATTCAGTTTCTGGATAATAAATTCAGTTTCCAACTTCCAATCTAGCTGATTGTAAAAAGCAATTAGTTTTAGCAGCATTTAGTTTACATGTATCTAAAAGATGAGGATTTTGTGTTTGAGAAGAACTCTTGTCGGCCCTTTGCAAATACACAAAAACATGTTTGGGATTTTTAACACCAGCCGTTATTTTAAATTCGGATTCAGTTGCTTCACAACTTCCGCTTTCTTGTATCATTTCACGAAGGTAAGTCCATCTTGTTGATGTCATGTGATTTGCCATTACATAACTTAAACCATCAGATTTAAATATAATTTTAGGTACCCTCAAAAGTAATTTATTAATAACTACTAGGCCATCATCGCCACTTGATTTGAAAATTAGCACATCATCAGCCGTCAGTTGCAAGCTATTTTGAATCTGACTAGGAGGAAGCATATTAGTTTCCAAGCCTTTAAAGAAGGAATATTTGTCTAATGGAATTATAGAGTTAACTATTTTATTATCAATAATTAAAAAATGACGAACTGCAAATCCCGATTTGTAATCTGCTTTATGTTCGTCTGTGTCAACTCGGGTTTCTGATTTGTCATTAATGTCTAAATAAAAGTATTCATTTGTTCCTGTTGTTTTTGCATAATCGTCAGATATTCCAAGCAAACTTTTGACGTTAACAAGTCTATGAAGATTATTTCAACTAGATCATGTTTATATCAAATATGTAATATAGTGTTGGGGTTGAGTGTTGAATTATGTGGATTTCAACTAGATCATGTTTATATCTAATATGTAATATAGAGTTGGGGTTGAGTGTTGAATTATGTGGATTTCAACTAGATCATGTTTATATCTAATATGTAATATAGAGTTGGGGTTGAGTGTTGAATTATGTGGATTTCGACTAGATCATGTTTATATCTAATATGTAATATAGAGTTGGGGTTGGGTGTTGAATTATGTGGATTTCAACTAGATCATGTTTATATCTAATATGTAATATAGAGTTGGGGTTGAGTGTTGAATTATGTGGATTTCAACTAGATCATGTTTATATCTAAAATGTAATATAGAGTTAGGGTTGAGTGTTGAAGTATGTGGATTTCAACTAGATCATGTTTATATCTAATATGTATTATAGTGTTGGGGTTGAGTGTTGAAGTATGTGGATTTCAACTAGATCATGTTTATATCTAATATGTAATATAGTGTTGGGCTTGGGTGTTGAATTATGTGGATTTCAACTAGATCATGTTTATATCTAATATGTAATATAGAGTTGGGGTTGAGTGTTGAATTATGTGGATTTCAACTAGATCATGTTTATATCTAATATGTAATATAGTGTTGGGCTTGGGTGTTGAATTATGTGGATTTCAACTAGATCATGTTTATATCAAATATGTAATATAGAGTTGGGGTTGGGTGTTGAATTATGTGGATTTCAACTAGATCATGTTTATATCTAATATGTAATATAGAGTTGGGGTTGAGTGTTGAATTATGTGGATTTCAACTAGATCATGTTTATATCTAATATGTAATATAGTGTTGGGGTTGAGTGTTGAAGTATGTGGATTTCAACTAGATTATGTTTATATCTAATATGTAAAATAGTGTTGGAGTTGAGTGTTGAAGTATGTGGATTTCAACTAGATCATGTTTATATCTAATATGTAATATTGTGTTGGGGTTGAGTGTTGAAGTTTGTGGATTTCAACTAGATCATGTTTATATCTAATATGTAATATAGAGTTGGGGTTGAGTGTTAAATTATGTGGATTTCAACTAGATCATGTTTATATCAAATATGTAATATAGTGTTGGGGTTGAGTGTTGAATTATGTGGATTTCAACTAGATCATGTTTATATCAAATATGTAATATAGAGTTGGGGTTGGGTGTTGAATTATGTGGATTTTAACTAGATCATGTTTATATCTAATATGTAATATAGAGTTGGGGTTGAGTGTTGAATTATGTGGATTTCAACTAGATCATGTTTATATCTAATATGTAATATAGAGTTGGGGTTGAGTGTTGAATTATGTGGATTTCGACTAGATCATGTTTATATCTAATATGTAATATAGAGTTGGGGTTGGGTGTTGAATTATGTGGATTTCAACTAGATCCTGTTTATATCTAATATGTAATATAGTGTTGGGGTTGAGTGTTGAATTATGTGGATTTCAACTAGATCATGTTTATATCTACTATGTAATATAGTGTTGGAGTTGAGTGTTGAAGTATGTGGATTTCAACTAGATCATGTTTATATCTAATATGTAATATAGTGTTGGGGTTGAGTGTTGAAGTATGTGGATTTCAACTAGATCATGTTTATATCTAATATGTAATATAGTGTTGGGGTTGAGTGTTGAAGTTTGTGGATTTCAACTAGATCATGTTTATATCTAATATGTAATATAGAGTTGGGGTTGAGTGTTAAATTATGTGGATTTCAACTAGATCATGTTTATATCAAATATGTAATATAGTGTTGGGGTTGAGTGTTGAAGTATGTGGATTTCAACTAGATCATGTTTATATCTAATATGTATTATAGTGTTGGGGTTGAGTGTTGAAGTATGTGGATTTCAACTAGATCATGTTTATATCTAATATGTAATATAGTGTTGGGCTTGGGTGTTGAATTATGTGGATTTCAACTAGATCATGTTTATATCTAATACGTAATATAGTGTTGGGGTTGAGGGTTGAATTATGTGGATTTCAACTAGATCATGTTTATATCAAATATGTAATATAGAGTTGGGGTTGAGGGTTGAGCTTTGGGTGTTGAAGTATGTGGATTTCATCCAATGTTTTATTTGTGTATTCCTTTGCTGGTGTCCACTTTGTGTTCATTTGTACAAAATAATGTGTAGAAGTATTACAATTACTACTACTACCCTTGGTTTGGATATCGAATCCATACTTGTTTGGATTCACCAAATACAGACGGTTAACACACGGTAACAAAAAGTGCATTTAATTGCACAAATTCCCTGAATACAAACTGAGGTGCTTAAAGCTACAGAACCTGTATTTAAATCGCTTTCTACTTTGTAGGCGTGTCTTTATTTGTACATGTAACTTCATGTTTACCAGCTCATGTTAAAATCGAGTGTTTAAGCGATAACATTTAGCGCAGGACATCATTATCGAAGTGCGGTGGTTTAGTGGAAAGAGTGTATGACTTGCAATCGGGAGGTCGTCGGTTCGAGTTCCCTGGCCTCGTACCGGATACCGAAGACGCAAGCAGTGGTAGAAGTTACGTGTAACCTTTTCTTGACAAGCTCATAATGGGTAGTCCTACATCTGGTTGACCCGATGTTAGAATAATGTGACTGGGTGGGGTATCGTGTACTAAGGCATGGTATTTCAGTGAAGCAGCTCGCACAATATCTGATTCAAATAGACTGTAGATAGACACATATTACTACACACAATCACTAACTAGACAGTCCACACTCCATTGTGACCAGCTATACCGAGATTTTTACGCAGCGATTTCTGGCTTATATACCGAATTTTGTGGTCGTTCATCGAATAGAAAAGACTTCACCCGCCCGTGTCTTTCATCATGTCCATTTTGCAACGTACTACATGTTTAGTGATTAATCCATTTACAGTTCGCCACTATGCTTTCCTCTTTGATTGTGCGATGACAGGACAGATTGTTGACCCTATGATGACGTCTACCTAAACCAGATAGCATCTGATGCTTGTCTCAAATATTGTCTTGTCGTACCCTAATGGTTTGTTCTCCTGTTGCTTTGGCTTCTGCCAAGTCAATGAGTACTTGCTTTGTGACTTTCTAGGCGTTTGCTTTTATATTCGTTAATACATAATTATGTATGTGTTTTACTTATATTGCCTATTAATGCTGCATTGTTTGTTAGAAAATATAACCTGGAGGGGATATCTTTATTTACACTGTCCCGTTTAATGGGATGACAATAGGGTAAGAGTGAGGTTTGGTGCACCCTAGAACTTGGTTTAAACCCCCAGCGGCTCTTTTAGCCACTGATTGTTCAAAGGCGGTAGCCCTATGGTCAACCCTATTATGTGTGTGATGTCATCTTTACAATTATTGTTTGTTTCTATTCGTGCTTTTGGTTGACTGTGGTCCTTGAATGCTACATTTCCTGTTCGGCTTTATATCTTCTTTTATTCATATTCATGAGTTAATATCAGTTTAAGTATAGCGTCTGTAGCTTTAAATTAAGTTAAGTCCTATCTTCTACATCTATTTCTCAAAAACGCAATAGCAATATCCAGATTAAATCTTAAAGGTGTCGTATTACCGAAAAAGACACTAAACACAAATATGTTAATGCTAGGTTCGTGTTAAATGTAACATAAACTACTGAAACGAGCAAAATATGGGAATGAGGATAAGACTAGACGATGAATAAATGATCAGTCACTTGAAGTTTGAATCATCTTACTTCTTAATCTGCATTAAAGTTAATGCAAAAATCAGGAAGCAGTCATTCCGAAACACGCAATAAAAACAATAGTAATGGTTACTATCTTAACCCGGTGAAATGGGCCGTTGGGAGTGTTGGTTAGTGGGAGTGCGCGAGCGCGCGCGCCTGTGTGTGTGTGTGTGTGTGTGCGTGCGTGCTCGCGCGTGTGTGTGTGTGTGTGTATGTGTGTGTTTGGGATGGGTGGGAGGAAGGGACGGGGTAGGATGGAGGGTTAAACTTGGTGTTAGAGCGCACCAAATCTCAAACGTTCCCTATCGTTATCCACATAAAACAAAACAGTGTAAATAAAAGAATCCCCGTACGCAAAAAATACTGACTTGTTTATAATTAAACACAGATTTAAAACGTTAACGTTTTTTTCCATCAGGATTTAGGTAGATGAACGTAACGGTTATCCTGATGGTGGAGCTGTTTCGTTATACAAACGTATCGCTGTTAAAGATCTTCACTTGAATACAGGCTCTTTAAACCGTTCACAATGAAAAAACATATACACCGCAAGATGTTGCTCCCCAATTCGAAATTGCATTGTAATTAAAATTATTTATTGTTTATTATTTATGTAACCAAATGATGCAATTTCCTGTGTTGTTCCCTGTTTAATGATGTATAAATTAAAATCAAGAAAAGAAACGACACAATAGTAAACGCAGTAGTTAGTTATTTTGTGCTGATTTTTGTTTAGGATAGTTAGATTTAGTATTGACAATAGTAGAACAAAAATGATGGCAAAAAGTCTTATTTGCCTTTAGTAAACATTGCTTATATACTGTTACAGATGAAAAATGTTGTTTTTAATTAAGAGAGATTACATTAATACAAATACTGTATAGGTTTCGATATTTTTATTATCTATGTAGTAAATTCATAACTTTTCTTTATCGTTTGTATTAAGAAAATAACGTTTGTGTTAGCAAACAACTAATATATTTTATTATTACATGATGTTTTATATAATTGATAGGTCGATAGGTCAATAGTTTTGACTATATATCCTATATGCACACCTTGCCGTTTATACGTATCGCGTGCGCGCACTTGATGATATAATTATTATTTTGCAAACAAACGTGACGTCATCTGATAGTTGTGACGCATTCGCAACATCTTGTATACTTCTTCGAAGCATTGCTTAAATGTATATCGAAGGTAGCCAAATTGGTTACTTCAGACTAGCATGACGCTCGTCAGATTCCCGCCAAAACGAATTTGCATTCAAAATCAAAGTTATCTTCAAAGTTTTGCAATGTCATTTAGCCGATTGCTTCATATATAGTTTACTTACATGAAAGCATGGACAAAACCTTCATTTGTATTGTAAATAATAAACATGCAACGCAAATCATACATCAAGACGTGTGGCCTCTGGCCATATAGTTTACATAGCAACAGCTAAGCAACAGTGCACTATTTTCTGTGCCGTTGCCTTCCGGCTAACAAAATGTCAAGATTTTGAACATACCGAAGCGTCGATATACACACGAGGCTGTTTTGAAAACATAAGAAACCCAAACAATAATGGTGATAAATGGAAAATGGTATAGTGTTAACTGTATCAAAACTTTGACTCTTGCGACGGTATATAAGTCGTTTAATGATCGCAAATTCTGTTTAATGGCGACCATATTGTTGATGTTCGATTATAATATTATGTTTCTGTTCCGGTTCTGGTTATAGATATGCGTTAAATTGTATTTGGCCTATAAGAAGTAAGAGCGCCCAATTTGTGGACAGACACTCTAGTAAATTGAATTGGATTTTATAGTCGCACCAACAGCTAAGGTCATATGGCGACTTTCCAGCTTCCATTGGTGGAGGAAGACCCCAGGTGCCCCTCTGGGCAATTTTCGTGCACGGGCGGGCACCTGGGTAGAACCACCGACGTTCCGCAAGCCAGCTGGATAGCTTCCTCACATAAAGATTCCTAGGCCCCTGAGGGATCGAACCTACAGCGGTGAGGGGCAAGTGATTTCAAGTCAGAGACGTTAACCACACGGCCACGGACGCCCCCACTCTAGTAAAGCTCTTTTAACTAAATCACGTAGTCTGCATCAGCATGTGCATTAATTGTCAGAGGTCACGGGTTGTTTTCATAAGAAAAGCATTAATTGGTGGTGTTGTAAGGGTGTAAGAGGTGGCAGACAATATATAGCGTATACAGTACACCTGGGATAAGGTTGTAGAGGGAAGTTTGCTAACTGGGAGTGCGAACAATCTTACGTAAATTGGGCTCACTGATCAGGTCAGATGTTTAAAAAATCCTAAAAAGCAATCCATTTTAAAACAAGCATTTCTTTACTCCTTGTCGACAATTCACTTATTCATCACAAAAGTCTGCACTGTATGCAAACCGATTTTGTGCGACTGTGTGATGATTGTGATACCAACTGTAAGGCAATGTGAACTTCCTTATTCGTATATTAAACACAATATTAACTCGCGCATTTTAAAGTGATAACAGATCTTATTTCAAATTAAAGGATCATGTTTCACCATGGATATAGTTCTGAGTTGAATTTAACTGTTTAAGTTTAAGACTCTCATTATGGCCGTATCATAGTATTTATATTCCTATAAAGCGATCATATACCTGTATAGATAATTTATATATACAACTGTAAAACGAATTATATATTCACTAATTCAGGCATTTTTTGAAAATGATTATAGTCATCTACTGTATATATAATTATACTCCTATATTTTACTGAACGCATCAATGCTTAAGTTGCATACCTGGTCCCATATTCATAAAGCAACTTAAGTGGAAAATATGACTTAAGTCAAAATTTAAGATTTTTACATATTTTTAAGTCTCCTTATTAACCTCTCATGGACACTACAAACCATATAGTTTAAGATAAATATTTAGATGTAGATATTATTTATCCATAACCTTATTAGCAATATTAAGAAAACGTTTTAAATCGATAGAAAATGGTGTTTAAAAAATTGATAACATTTGACTTAAGTTAAGAACGCCATATGCATGCTATCTTCGGGATGGTAAAAATTATATACTATTGATTTTTATGAATGTTGAGTTCGGCTAGGGGGCGTGAACGGTAGCAAACATATTTCACTACCGTTCATGACTTAATCAAGCTTAGACTGCAATATTTCGTATGTGTCTTGTTCGGCCGTTTTCAAAGGTCCACTCTCATACTATTTTTTGAATACGGACCCTGGACATTTAGACTACATGATACATCGGGCTGAATTGTTGGGTAATAAATAAGTAATCTAAACATAAACGTGTGTTTTCTACTGAATGCGTTGAAGTTTCGTTTTGAGAAACTGTCTGGAATGTGACCCAGTTCCTTTATTTACCCGAGACATGTGTTTCAATTCTTCGTGTTTCCCGTTGTTCCGTGTTTTTTCAGTTTTACCGAATAAATTCCTTGCTGTATTGCTGAAGTCATAAGTGTTTAGTATGTTATATGTGACAATTATCCCTACCGCGCTTCCGTAGAACGGAATTGTGGGTTCCCTTTTCTGTGAACGATACTTTAATGCAATAAAGAATAAAGCGTAATGATAAACGTGAAGAATAAACTCTATAATTTACAACCTTACGTTATGTCAAGTGCTTTGGAAAAGTATCTATTTAAAGATTTAAGAACGTTCATATATTATATTTAACACAAAATATGGCACAACGTTAAATTTGGGAACAGTAAACAATATAAGAATAAACAGTGAAAAGGGGATACCTTGGAAGCAACAAACGCAAACAAGAAAGAAGGTAGCAGACTCCGTTTTAATGAGTCTGTTTAATATGTGAGTTAATGTAAGTGAAACACCTCTCACGCCCTTTAGCACAGGATTAAGTGGTGTTCTACTTTAAAGCCACACAAACTGGGCTTGATGATCCCAAAGGAACAATAAGTAATAAAACTACTGAATTTGTTGTCAGGGAGATTTTTTAAAGCCGTCACACAGCACTAAACAAACGATAGTATGAAGGTCAATAAATACTGAAATGGGGATCTCTTGAAAGTGACACACACAACCATGAGAGAAAAGTATCAGACTCGGTTTTATTGAGTCTCCTCATGAGAGGTATTACTCACCGCCACTAACAACGGCCTAGGCGGTATTCTACTTTAAATTCACACATATTGTGCTTAATGATCCCAAAGGAACAAAAGATTGACACATCCGGGCAAACACAAATATCTAGCTTCTCGTCTTTTAAAATGTTGTTAAGATGTGCTTACTAGTAACAGGGAAGTAAATGCCTCATTAGTAAATGCATACTAAATTAAATTTTTCATTTTTTTCATGGTGTACTAATGTTACCAGACTATCTTAGCTATTTTTTACAAAGGGTAATACCAAAATAATACACAGTCTATTCGAAGGATATATATACAATTAATGTCAACACTTTTTAAATTTCATGGGAAATAAGGATATCGTCTTAAAATTGAAAATAGAAAATCCTAAAATAAGCATAGTTTTTAAAAAAACGGATTTTCAAAATGTTCATTTAATTTCATATATAATTGATGAATGAAGGGTTCAATTTTACGGAATGAACAAGATTTGTAATACAATCTATATTAATGAAAATTAATATAAATACTTTAAATATAAATACTGTCAAAATAATAAAAAGTATCAAGTACATACCTGTTGGTATTCTTAATTGTCCAGGATGCAAACTTAAGCGGCTATTATCATTGTAGGGATCCGTACACCGGATCTTGGTCAAGACCCCGTTCACTAGTACGGAGTTTTGGTCAGCCATGTTGTAGAAAACGTGCGGATAACAACAGCAAAGGTAGGTTAACCACGTTTTTCTCCTATTTTTGTTCATGTATATGAATAATCAGTATTGCTATATGTTGCGGAAACATTTCCCCGTTCAAATATTACCGTACATTGTTGACATATTACTTTAAATGCTACAATTCGGATCAAAGAAAAACAATTGCCGGTGCTGAAATTCGCCCAAAGTACCCTTCAGCAATAAATATCTCATTAATTTTCAAGTTAATGAAAATTTTGAATTGGCAGATTTATTTGTTTTCCCAATATACGTGCATGTTCAAAATTTCAGCATCATTCATCCGAAATTGGCCGAGATATGAATCGAAACAAAACGTGCCCAGCGTAACTAATTCATATAAAAAGACGCTGATTTGTGTACGGAGTCTTGTCCATGTACTGTACGGAGTTTTGCAATGCTAAGATTGTTTTCGCTGCTCTGCACTGAAGTTATTTACTTATATTTGTAGTAATTCTTAGACATTATTTAGGTCCTATATGTCTTATATCATTTTGTATTGTTAAGACGAAAAAATGTAGAAAACTAAAACTTAAAAGGGGTAATTCTTGAGAAAGACTCCGTACTTATTCCAAATAACTACATGTACTACAAACTAAGTCCAGACGTATATTATTGTCTGTTAGAATTGATACAGTTGTCCTCCAATTTTAGCTCATTGTGACCACAGTTAACGTCATATAAATTTTTTTCTCATTTACAACAATCCATTATATTGGTCAATGTTTATTCAACTTAGAAATGAGGTAATTGCTTTAATCCGCGAATCTAAGGAATCATACAAGTCAAAACTTACATCCCAGTTAACTGATAAATCAATCCCCACGGGTAAATGGTGGCGTATTGCAAAATCGATCTCTAAATTGAACAAAGTAACTCAACCAAACTTTCCAATTAAAAATAACGGTCGTATTTTAATACATCCAGTAGACAAAGCAAACGCATTGAATTCTTCCTTTTCATCTCATATTGAACATGAACCGGAATTACTTTTCATAATCGCACTGACTATAAAATGAATGACTTTATTATAAATGAAACGGAAGTAATTGATCAATTGAAAATCTTGAAACTATCGAAACCTCCAGGCCCAGATATGATTAGCCCAAAGGTGTTGAAATTAGTTTTAAATAGCATCGCTGCTCCATTGACGCGACTTTTTAATCTGTCATTGTCCACTAGAAAAGTACCATACCAATGGAAATAGGCGATTGTAACTCCTATTTTTAAGGGCAAGGGAGAACCTGACATGCCGGGCAATTATAGGCCTATATCCATTACCAGTATTATTTGCAAATTGATGGAAAAAATCGTATTTAAACGATTGTTCAACTATATCAAAACAAATAACCTTCTGTGCAAATGCCAGGCAGGCTTTCAACCTAGACACTCTACAGTAAATCAGCTCATAGAAATATATAATAACATAATAAGCAACCTCGACGCTGGGAAAGATGTACGATTTATATTTTGCGTTTGACAAAGTATGGCATGCTGGGTTGCTTTTTAAATTAGCTAAATATGGTATCAATGATTCATTATGTAACTGGAAACGTAGCTATCTCTCTGATAGGCAGCAAAAAGTAGTCCTAGATGGATTTTCTTCAAGCTTCAGTACTATAGATGCAGGTGTTCCGCAAGGCTCTGTTTTAGGTCCGTTTCTATTTCTGCTTTATATAAATGACATCACAGATGACTTATTGAATGATGTACGGTTATTTGCTGATGACACTTCTCTTTTAGTTGTAGTTGATAAAAACCCAGTAGTATGTGCCAACTCTCTTACAAATGATCTTTGCAAAATATCTGAATGGTCAAAAAAATGGGCTGTTACATTTAATCCTAAAAAAAACAAAAGCCTTGTTTGCACTAGAAGAAACTATAACCACCCACCAGTCTACTTTGATAATGATGTAGTACAAGACGTAGCGTCACATTGCCACCTTGGATTAACAATTCAGTCCAATGCAACTTGGTCGCAAAAAAAATTAGAAAATATATACGAAAAAGCATGTGCACGATTTAACATTCTAAGAATGCTTAAGTACAAACTTGACAGACATTCTCTATTGAAAATATATATCGCCTTTATAAGACTTATACTTGAATATGGAGATTCAGTATAGGATAACTGTACACAGTGAGAATCTGATCTATAAGAGAGCGTCCAAGTTGAAGCTAAAAATGCACCATCTGTTGAACAATTTAAGCATAAACTTAAGGCTATTGAACATAGGACTGACAGTCCATATCACTATAATATAGGAAATAGGAATGATAACATCATCCATTGTCAATTAAGAAATAACTCAAGTAATCTAAATACGCATTTATTTGACCACTTCTTGACAGATTCAGCAGTATGACCGAAATGTGGCAATCCATGTGAGGACAATACTCATTTCTTTTTCAACTGTCCACTGTATAACCAATTCAGAAATGACTTACTTGATACCCTAGCCAATCTTGTTGATGTCACGCATATCAACATTGACTTGATACTAAACGATACGACGAACTCAGAAATTGTACTTATCGTCCACAAATACATCAAGTGTACCAGGGGATTTTCGTAGAATTATAGATGTATGTACATGTACATATGTATATGTATGTATATACTATTGTATTTTCAGATATGTTTTGTCACAATGCTAGAAGTTTTTTTTATATTTTTATCATCTTTCTTCCTTTTTTATTGTAATTTTTATTTTTTTGTTTGTCTGTTTTCTCAGTTATCTTAAATTCCAAAATTAACTATTGGTTACAGAAACTCATACTAAAACCATATTATTTTGTAATAATCGATACATTTTTATATATATTTCGTATTGGTTTCCAGTATGATTTTCTTTCTGTTGATTCTCTTTTTTTTCTCACTTAAATTCTTTCTGACAGTACAAAGTGTTAATACTAAACAATCACGGTACACATGTTTCAAAGATTCTAAGTTAATTGTCAAACCAATATATGCAAACTTTACTACAATTCCACATGTTATGTTATGTTTGATATGAATTTATTGTTTATATGTACCTTGATATGGGAGAGGTCTTACATAGGCATTGCCTCTTGTCCAATCCCATTCAGTTCTTGAATAAAATATTGTTTAAATAAAGTATTATTATACGTCCCACGGGCGTTAAAAATCCTTACCGTATTTTTTTCAAACAGTTTGCCTGTCAGGTTAAAATTAATTCTATGCCCCATACTGACATCCAAACTATGTCAAACTTTCCTAAGCATGTTAATAGAAAATGTAAAGTTGGTTCTTAAACTACATTGACAACACATAATATAGATAACGGCATGGGTTAATTATCTATATAGCTCGCATGATTATATCTGTTCAAGGAAATCTACGTTGATTCAGTTCTAATGACACTACATTGACTGTTTACAAACATTCAATGAATGTTTTATGTATTACATGAAATGCAAGTACCATTAAAACCATAGTTTCATACAATATATTTAAAGCAAAACTCCGTACAGTTAAAAGAGAATATTTGCAGTACTCCGTACACAAGTGCCCAAGACCCCGTACACAAACATTAATTTTGTTTCGATTCATATCTCGGTCAATTTCGGATGAATGAAGTTCAACATTTGAACATGCACATATATTGAAAAAACAAATAAATCTGCCAATTCAAAATTTTCATTAACTTGAAAATTAATGAGATATTTATTGCTGAAGGGTACTTTGGGCGAATTTCAGCACCGACAATTGTTTTTCTTTGATCCGAATTGTAGCATTGAAAGTAATATGTCAACAATGTACGGTAATATTTGAACGAGGAAATGTTTCCGCACCATATAGCAATACTGATTATTCATATAAAATGAACAAAAATAGGAGAAAAACGTGGTTAACCTACATTTGCTGTTGTTATCCGTACGTTTTCTACAACATGGCTGACCAAAACTCCGTACTAGTGAACGGGGTCTTGACCAAGATCCGGTGTACGGATCCCTACAGTGATTATCAGCCATACAAATTCCGATGCATTAGGTTACGCCAATGTTCAGACTGTATGATTTAAAGACGAAAGCAGCATAAACTATCTACATAACAGCACTATTAGATTAACAGTAATATGTGCATATAGATACAATTAAAATGGTAATGAAAGTGCATACGCGTAAGTTAAGTTAACTTAAACGTATATTTAAAGAACACGTACTTTAAATGACATGACAATCGGTAAACATCGCGTGATCATCCGCAACCTCAATGACGCATTACTTCCTTCTTGATTTAGTTAAACATTATTTTTTGTCACAAAACAAGTAATCAGATCTTTCAAGGTGTGCTCGTGTTTTTGCAATGTGTATTGTGTAGAAAATAATTGGTGATAAGTATAAGCTACTTCTATACAGACTACCACCAGACATATAAGGCATATCTGGACAGACTACCATCATATATATAAGGCATATCTATACAGATTACAACCAGACATATAAGGCATATCTATGCAGACTACCACCAGACATATAAGGCATATCTATACAGACTACCACCAGACCTATAAGGCATATCTATACAGACTACCACCAGACCTATAAGGCATATATATACAGACTACCACCAGACCTGTAAGGCATATATATACAGAATACCACCTGACCTATAAGGCATATCTATACAGACTGCCACTAGACATATACGGCATATCTATACAGACTACCACCAGACCTATAAGGCATATCTAAACAGACAACCACCGGACCTAGAAGGCATACACAAAACGGCTTGACAACAGGGCTACCGAATTGGAACGGTCAGTGGAACAAAAGGCCACTGGTGGGGTGGGGGGGTGGGGGGGGGGGGTTAAACCAGGTTCTAGGGTGCAACAAACCTCACACTTACCCTACTGTAAAACGGAACAGTCTAAATAAAGAAATCACCGCCATGAACTATTCTCTAACCAGCAAGGCAGCATTAATAGGCAATATATGTAAAACACAAAGATGCTCGTGTATAAATAAATACAAAACACAATAGCCTAGAAAGCCACAAAGAAGGTACTCAATGACTAGGCAGAAGCCAGAGCAACACGATTATAAACCATTGAGGGCACGACAAGACAGGATTGCAGACAAACATTAAACGTCACCGTCCTTTTGGGCCTTAGGTAGACGTCATCATAGGGTCCACAGCTTGTCCGGTCATCGCACAATTAAAGACGAAAGCATGGTGGCGAACTGTAAATGGGTCCACCACCAAGCATGCAGGGTGTTGCAAAATGAAAGAGTCTAACCTCTTTTGATAAACCTTTTAACAAGTTTAACAAAGATACTATGAAAGTGATCATGACCAAGGATCTTACGAAGTTTGTACATCACGTCAGCATAGAAGTCAGGTTGTGATAGTCCTTGTCGCAGAAGAGTTCTTAAATATTTTTATATTTACAGGCCAAAAATGTAGTATTTTCCATAGCAATTTTTTTGAATGAAAGCAAAAGCTTGTCGTTGATAAGGTTTGTGTTAAAGTTGTATTTAATGTAAAAAAATCATAAGTACTTATAGATGAAGTTCATTGCAAATTTTATCAAGAACGTCGCTGAATTTTTAAAAGACCAAAGTAAATTCATCCCACTGTTTTCATTAGCTTAAGCACAATATTGTTTAATGTGGTCTTTAACGGCAGTAAGACAAGATGTTAAGAGTTTGCAGATATTTGTAGTGGTGCAAGAGCTAGAATTGCAAATAAAACGGGCTTTATATGGTTGTTTGTGTAATTTGGGAATCCAGTATATTGTTGGAAGTCTGTTTTGCTTTTGCCGGAGCATAGCAAAATTTAGATGTTCTACACTCGCATTCCTTAGGAGTGTTATTTACTATATGAAGGTCAGACACAATTTTGTTGTAGTTGAAAATCATATTTCTACTTTTTGTTTGTACTTATAACAAATTATAGGATTTTCGGACTTTTTGAAATATTTAGGAATAGAATCAACAACACGATTATCTCGAAAATACTTGTTATATCAATAAAATCAATGCCCTTATTAAGATAAAGAATGTTTAGAAAATATCTGACGTGATCCGACTCCTTGTCAATATAAGGTCGGAGAACATGCTGCGTGTAGCTTTGGATTATGTAAGCCGTGTTATACGAAGGATCTGTTCGAATGAAAATATTGTCTACTTCCTCGTCAATCAGCTTAAGTGAAGAAATGGATATAGAGGTGAGACAAGAAAGCATCGAGTGCTTTCCAGACTGTTTAACATAGTATGTAAATCAGCGACTGACATAGTAATACGTGATTTCCGTTTGATGTTACCATTACGTCTACAACCATGATACCTAGATTTACGCTTTCGAATGGAAAATATAGCACAAATGTCAATATAAGGCTCTTTTGAAATATTTGCTTGTCGATAAATATTATCATTAAGGCCCAGTGGAAATGGTGTCTGCACGTTTTTCATCCACTTTAGTCCTGCTATATGTCTAGCTTTTATTTAAAAGCTTTTGGTTGCATCATTATCATAGATTATATATTCAACAGGTTGACCAGTGACGTTACTAAAACTGACGAAGTGTTGGTACAGGTAATTATTTAACTGTTGGGATTGCTTGCATTATATTTATGCTCACGGAATCGAACTTTTAAGGAACGACCTGTTTGTCCAACATATTGTACACCACAATGTGGTGCATTATAAGTCAAAACGTAAATGACATGAGAAGTACGTCTAACAACATTTGAAGCCATATATTAAATGTTCTGCCATTAACAGTTGATTTAATGGTGGACTTGCAAGATAAATAATTGCAACAAATGCACCGCTTAGCATTGCATTTACTATGCAATAGGGAGGGAAACACTCTGCCCATAGATTGAATAAAACGATGTCTAAATGGAGACGTTACGTGATATGTTCTTGAAACAGGTGATCCTAGAGGTGTTAATGCAACCTTTGAGCCGTTCTTAAAAATCTTGGTAAAATTATTGGAAGGAACATGAAATGAGGCTGTCAAATGAAGATTTAAAGGTGTAAGACGTACAAATGGCTTAGATCTAAGAAATGTAGAGTTATTATGTGGAATTTTTATATTTAAAGATGACGCATAGTGTAACCGAAGAGGAGAAAGATTTATTTTAAGTGTTTTCTTTAAAAGACTCATGTAAATTTCAATGTAACACCATTCTGTGAAAAGTGAAATAAGGGCCAATTAGTAAATATCAGAGATACTACGTTATTACGTATCAAAGATCCGTTAATAATAATAGACGGAGGGTTAATAGGGGTCTAAAACTCAGCATAAATGTATAGTTCAAGATCACATGGAATAGTTAAGGAAAATCTTATTAAAATGTGCCAAAATGTCGGTGAACACAAAATATTAAACATGGTATAAATAACACATGTGTTAAAGGATGAAACTAAATTGATGAAAGTCATACAATCCCTGTGGGATGTAAACATAACATTATTGATTGGATGTACGGGGAGACTTTTGAATCCACTTGCAGAATACACAAATCCAGTTTTTCATTAATATCCAACTTTTGAATTAAGTCCAAATAAAAGTGTCCAATATTCCTTTAATTCACATTAGCAAGTGTCTCTTTAATCCAAAACAGTAAGAGTCTCTTAAATCCAAATGTTAATTATCCGTTCAGTCCAAATTAATTTCGAATATTTCCGGTTTAGTCCAAATAAACAATTTCGCTGTTATTGGAGAGCACTGTAATTACGATGTTCACATTTTCTAAGTATCGAGTTTCGAGTAGAGAAACTCGAGTTTCGAGTGGAGAATATCGAGTTTCGAGTAGAGAAACTCGAGTTTCGAGTGGAGAATATCGAGTTTCGAGGAGACAATATCGAGTTTCGAGTAGAGAAAATCTAAGTTCGAAAATTACCAACAAAAAACAGTCAAATATGAGCAGCAATGGTGTTATAGAGGCAGCAGAGATGTATCCACGTATTTCATCTTTATCTTATAATCACATCTATCTTATTAGTACCCTTACATAAGCCCTTGTAACAGTAACATCAAGTTTCCAAGTTTATTTTGTACAGTATATCAAAAATGATGTCTCGTGATCTTACTCCAGGACAAAAAAAAGATTGTTTGGGATTGATAATTGACTCTTGATAATTAAAGGTCGAGATTTGTTCTCTTGAGAAACTACGATTCACAGAATCATTTAATCATTTATAATATAATATATATATATATAAGCTATCAGCGTGTGTTAAATTTCTGCTGAACATACTGATCAGTCCGGACATAATATATATAATTATGTACTTCAATATAGAATCCTTTAAAATTAATATTTCTGAATTAATTTACAAAGTAGCGTTTACTGTTATTAGTCCACTACCAGTGTATTACCATAGGGGGACTATACGTTAATTTACTCTCCGTCTGTCTGTCCCTCTGTATGTCCGCAAAAACTTGATTGTGATTGTGGACAGTACTAACACCTCCACACATTTTTATGAAATGTGCCCGTGCAAGTTTTTTGTTCCATTTTAATTTGGGCGTTTGGAGCACTTTTTTCTTGTACTATCTTCGATAACTGGATTATGTGATTATGGATTAACGGCTTCAGGTATTTTTTAGTCCCCACCGGTCCCGAGTGTGGTGGGGGTGGGGATTGGGTGTGGGGGTTAGGCCTGTCCGGCAATGAGACTTTGAGATACCAAACATGGTAAGTGGATACATCTTGGGATAGCGGTGTGTCGCGTAACAAAAAAAGGTCATTGTGACCTTGACCTTGACCTGTGACCTCTGTCATAGAAAAGGCTTGTCCGGACCGTATTTTCAATACTATAACACTTAGAGATACCAAACTTGATACCTGAATACATCTTGGGATAGCGGTGTATCGCATACCAAAATAAGGTCATAGTGACCTTGACCGTGACCTCTGTCAGAAAATGTTCCGAAAATACTTGTCCGGGCCATATTTTCAATACTATAAGACTTTGAGATACCAAACTTGGAATGTGGATACATCTTGGAATAGTGGTGTGTTGCGTACCAAAATAAGGTCATTGTGACATTGACCTTGACCTGTGACCTCTGTCATAGAAAATGCTTGTCGGGACCGTACTTTCAATACTATAACACTTAGAGATACTAAACTTGGGATGTGGATACATCTTGGGATAGCGGTGTGAAGCGGAGCAAAATAAGTTTACTGTGACCTTGACCTTGACCTGTGACCTATGTCATAGAAAATGTTTGTGCGGACCGTATTTTCAATACTATAACTCTTAGAGATACCAAACTTGGTATGTGAATATATATTTGAATAGCGGTGTGTCGCGTACCAAAATAAGGTCATTGTGACCTTGACCTGTGACCTCTGTCATAGAAAATGCTTGTCCGGACCGTATTTTCAATACAATAACACTTAGAGAAACCAAACTTGGTATGTGAATATATCTTGGGATAGCGGTGTGTTACGTAACAAAAAAGGTCACTGTGACCTTGACCTGTGACCTCTGTCATAGAAAATGATTGTCCGGTCCGTATTTTCAATACTATAAAAGTTAGAGATACCAAACTTGATATTTGAATACATCTAGGGATAGTGTTGTGTCGCATACCAAAATAAGGTCACAGTGACCTTGACCGTGACCTCTGTCATAGAAAATGTTCCGACAATGCTTGTCCGGGCCATATTTTTAGTACTATAAGACTTTGAGATACCAAACTTGGTATGTGGATACATCTTGGGATAGTGGTGTGTCGCATACCAAAATAAGGTCACTGTGACATTGACCTTGACCTGTGACCTCTGTCATAGAAAATTATTGTCCGGACCGTATTTTCAATACTATAACACTTAGAGATACCAAACTTGGGATGTGGATACATCTTGGGATAGCGGTGTGTCGCGTATCAAAAAAGGTCATGGTGACCTAGACCTTGACCTGTGACCTCTGTCATAGAAAAGACTTGTCCGGACCGTATGTACAATACTATAACACTTAGAGATACCAAACTTGATATTTGAATACATCTTGGGATAGCGGTATGTCGCATACCAAAATAAGGTCACAGTGACCTTGACCGTGACCTCTGTCATAGAAAATGTTCCGAAAATTCTTGTCCGGGCCATATTTTCAATACTATAAGACTTTGAGATACCAAACTTGGAATGTGGATACATCTTGGGATAGTGGTTTGTCGCATACCAAAATATGGTCACTGTGACCTTGACCTTGACCTGTGACCTCTGTCATAGAAAATGCTTGTCCGAACCGTATTTTCAAAACTATAACACTTAGAAATACCAAACTTGGTATTTAAATACATATTGGGATATCGGTGTGTCGCGTAGCAAAATAGGGTCACTGTGACATTGACCTTGACCTGTGACCTATGTCATATAGAAAATGCTTGTCCGGACCGTATTTTTAATACTATAACACTTAGAGATACCTAATTAAAGCCCATTGGGACGGTGGCGTTTGATGTTTGTCCATGATCTTTCTTGTCGTGCCCTTAATGGTGTATTCTCTTACTGCTCTGGCTTCTGCCAAGTCATTGAGTACCTTCATTGTGGCTTTCTAGGCTATTGTTTGTTTGTATTATATTTACACGAGCATATCTGTGTTTTATTTATATTGCCTATTGATGCTGCCTTGTTGGTTAGAGATTAGATCATGGCGGGGATTTCTTTATTTACACTTTTCTGTTTTAATGGGATGACAGTAGGGTAAGTGTGAGGTTTGGTGCAGCCTAGAACCGGTTTAAACCCCCAGTGGCCTACTTTGCCACTGACCGTTCCAAGGCGGTAGCCCTATTGTCAACCCTTTTGTGTTTGTGATGTCGTTTGCATTTTTTATTACTTTTGCCTTTTCGGTTGTCTGTTTGCGTGTTTGTTTTTGTGTTTTGTGGTTGACTGTCGTCCTTGAATGCTGCTTTCCCTGTCCGATATTTTTATCCTTCTTGGTATGTGAATACATCTTTGAATAGCGGTGTGTCGCGCTGCAAAATAAGGTCATTGTGACCTTGACCTGTGACCTCTGTCATAGAAATGCTTGTCCGTACCGTATTTTCAATACTATAACACTTAGAGATACCAAACTTGGAATGTGAATACATCTTGGGATAGCGGTGTGTCGCGTAACAAAAAAAAGTCACTGTGACCTTGACCTGTGAACCCTGTCATAGAAAATTCTTGTCCGGATCGTATTTTCAATACTATAACACTTAGAGATACCAAACTTGATATATGAATACATCTTGGGATAGTGGTGTGTCACATACCAAAATAAGGTCACAGTGACCTTGACCGTGACCTCTGTCATAGAAAATGTTCCGAAAATGCTTGTACTGGCCATATTTTCAATACTGTAATACTTTAAGATACCAAACTTGGTATGTGCATACATCTTGTTATAGTGATGTGTCGCATACAAAATGAGGTCACTTTGACATTGACATTGACCTGTGACCTCTGTCATAGAAAATGCTTGTCCGGACTGTATTTTCAATACTATAACACTTAGAAATACCCAACTTGGCATTTTAATACATCTTGAATTAGCGGTGTATCGCGTACCAAAATAAGGTCATGTGACATTGACCTTGACCTGTGACCTCTGTCATAGAAAATGCTTGTCCGGACCGTATTTTCAATACTATAACACTTAGAGATACCAAACTTAGGATGTGGATACATCTTGAGATAGCGGTTTGTCGCGTAACAAAAAAAGGTCATTGTGACCTTGACTTTGACCTGTGACCTCTGTCATAAAAAAGGCTTTTCCGGACCGTATTTTCAATACTATACAATTAGAGATAACAGACTTGATATTTGAATACATCTTGGGATAGCGGTGTGTCGCATACCAAAATAAGGTCACAGTGACCTTGACCGTGACCTTTGTCATAGAAAATGTTCCGAAAATGCTTGTCCGGGCCATATTTTCAATACTATAATACTTTGAGATACCAAACTTGGTATGTCGATACATATTGAGATAGTGGTGTGTCGCATACCAAAATAAGGTCACTGTGACATTGACCTTGACCTGTGACCTCTGTAATAAAAAATGCTTGTACGGACCATATTTTAAATACTATAACACTTAGAAATTCCAAACTTGGTATTTAAATACATCTTGGGATAGCGGTGTATCGCGTACCAAAATAAGATAATATGACCTTGACCTTGACCTGTGACCTCTGTCATAGGAAATGCTTTTCCGGACCGTATTTTGAATACAATAACACTTAGAGATACCAAACTTGGGATGTGGATAAATCTTGGGATAGCGGTGGGTCGCGTAACAAAATAAGATCACCGTGACCTTGACCTTGGCCTGTGATCTATGTCATAGAAAATGCTTGTCCGGATCGTATTTCCAATACTATAAGACT
The DNA here is from genome assembly GCA_037043455.1 of Cyrtodaria siliqua. Classification (NCBI taxonomy): domain Eukaryota; kingdom Metazoa; phylum Mollusca; class Bivalvia; order Adapedonta; family Hiatellidae; genus Cyrtodaria; species Cyrtodaria siliqua. Next base: position 187,526 of record JAWPHD010002489.1, read on the forward strand.
TAGAGATACCAAACTTTGTATGTGAAATCATCTTTGGATAGCGGTGTGTCGCGCACCTAAATAAGGTCATTGTGACCTTGACCTGTGTCCTCTGTCATAGAAAATGCTTGTCCGGACCGTATTTTCAATACTATAACACTTAGAGAAACTAAATTCGGTATGTGAATACATCTTGGGATAGCGGTGTGTCGCGTACCAAAATAAAGTCATTGTGACTTTGACATTTATCTTTGACCTCCATCATAGAAAATGTCTGGAAAATGTTTGTCTGGGCCGGTGGGGGACTATGGATTGCCCTGCAATTCTTGATGCTCTTGTTATGAAATGTCCCAAGTGCATTAAGTTAAAAAAAACATCGCCAAGCGGAGCATATACGCCCGTCATTTCATTTTTGTAGACCTAATACCTTGAATGGAAAATAATTCAAAGAAATATAAATCGGAGCACTAAGGACTTTTATCAGATGTATTCATCGTGTCATGTTGTAGAATTTAAATGTGTACAGTTTTCACATTTCTAAGTATCGAGTTGAAAAAATCGAGTTTCGAGTAGAGAATATCGAGTTTCGAGTGGAGAATATCGAGTTTCGAGTAGACAATATCGAGTTTCGCGTAGAAAAAATCGAGTTTTGAGTGGAGAATATCGAGTTTCGAGTAGACAATATACAGTTTTGAGTAGAGATAATCGAGTTTCGAGTAAACAATATAGAGTTTTGAGTAGAGATAATCGAGTTTCGAGTAGACAATATTGAGTTTCGAGTAGAGAAAATCGAAATTCGAGTAGAGAATATCGAGTTTCAAGTAGAGAAAATCGAGTTTCTACGGACGCGTATTCGTGCATCGTCTTGTTGGGTTATATTGAATTTCTCAATTTACAATAAATCGAGTTGGTATGATATATATCTATAAATCGATATAATTATGTCGATAAAACACGATGTAATTCAATAAATGCAAATCGTAGAAAAAATCGAGTTTCGAGTGGAGAATATCGAGTTTCGAGTAGACAATATAGAGTTTTGAGTAGAGATAATCGAGTTTCGAGTAGACAATATAGAGTTTTGAGTAGAGATATTCGAGTTTCGAGTAGACAATATTGAGTTTCGAGTAGAGAAAATCGAGATTTGAGTAGAGAATTTCGAGTTTCAAGTAGAGAAAATCGAGTTCCTACGGACGCGTATTCGTGCCTCGTCTTGTTGGGTTATATTGAATTTCTCAATTTGCAGTAACTCGAGTTGGTATGATATATATCTATAAATCGATATAATTATGTCGACAAAACACGATGTAATTCAATCAATGCAAAACAAATACGTTGAAATGATTCTTTATTTTACAATAAATAAATTTAATTGAACTTGATTTTTTTTCTTTTTTTTATATCGCGTCGAAACAAAATGAATAAAAAAATATCAGTATAAAGGTACTCGACGTAATGAGTATTATCTACGGAAGCATATTCGTGCCTCGTCTTGTTGGGTTATATTGAATTTCTCATTTTAAACTAGCTCGAGTTGTTATGATATATATCTATATATCGATATATTTGTGTCGACAAAACACGTTGTAATTCAATAAATACAAAACAAATACGTTGAAATGGTTATTTATTTTACAATAAATCGTTTTTTATTGAACTTGACATTTTTTTCTTTTCTGTATATCGCTTTGAAACAAAACAAATAAAAATATATCAGTATAAAGGTACTCGACGTAATGAGTATTATGTGTATTGCACGAGCTATTTATGTGATATATTCGAGATCTTTATTTCAAGTTATGTACAGTTTGTCGATAATGTGACATAAATATGTCGATTTAAAATTTAAAAAATGGTAAAACAAATCGAGTTAACGTCGCATTATAATTAAATCAAATTTGCACCGAAATGATTAGCCCCGGTCATCTGGCCTGCTTCTAATATCTTTGCTACGCTTGTTGTTCGTGTATTCTAGTCTCGGACAGCCAAACGTGTATGATGTATATGTCTTACTTACAGATATCGGTATTGGCAGATTAGGCCGATTAAAGTACCACCAGCGATTTCGCCCTTTATTTAAGCAAATAAATGTCAACATTTGTATAACGTTAAGTTATAAATAAAGCTGCATGAGGATGGGGTGGGGGTGGGGGTAAAACATGTTTTCTCTTTGAATAGGGTCCTAGGCATTCAAGCTAATATTCACGAAATTCAACCACAGACAGTCTTGGGTTGCAGAGGGCTTCACCCGAAATCTATAACAAATGGTAAACTGCCCATAGGAATCCCATCCCACTACTGACTCTCACTGGACCTTGACAACTGGGCAGACGGTATCATGCATCTTTCTGGCAAATATTGGTCTGGGTAGATAATACAAAAAAAGCGCCCACTGTATTCGCCCGTTTTTCGCGTACATAAAAGTCAACGTTTGTATAACATTACGTTGTAACTAAAGCTACATGAGGGTGGGTTGTGTGGGATGGGGGTAGCCGGAGGGGGTCTCATAAAAGGATAACAACAAATTGAATTTGAATAATAACAGATAACAATGAACAGTTCACAGTAAATAAAAATAACAATCCTAAATTTTACATTGCAAGATAGGTGGTGGAGGTTTGTTTGTTTGTATGGGGGTTTACCTCATTTTCAACACATGTAAGGTTATATCTGACGGTCGATTTTTTTGTGGTGGAGGTAGACCATCCGTAAGAATCGACACTTCCTCACGTACACGACGAGCTGCCAGTGGGATTCGAACCCGCGGTGAGAAGAGAGAAGGTTTACAACGTAACGTCTGTAGTGGAGTGGGTGTGGGAGGGGGACACTATAAATACGTAACAGACAACATTAAATTAACCAAGTTACAGTTCATATTATGTCAAAATAACAGAAAACAAAGTATAAATGCCGCTTATTACAGCACAACACAACAGTTTGTTACACGTGTTGTCATCATGTGCTGCTTCTCACAAGTTAAAAGTAAGACATTTTAAACTTTAAAACTATTAATTTACATGAAAATACGTCTATAGTACAAAAACTCGCTCAAAGTCTCGCCAAAATCTCCCTAACGTCAGTTGCCAGTTCAACCATCCATTTTCCCCCAGGCCTTGGTGCTGTTTCCCCAGGCTGAATCCGTGTAGCATAGCGTAGCGAAGAATTTAAAAGCATTCCGAGTGACCAAGGCTAGAGTAAAGCTTCTTTAAAAATGTTGACACCTCAAAACGAGGTCATACCGAAAAACGGGTATGATCGATGATTGGTCAAAGTCATTTTTAAATTCTAAAAGAGATGGTTACGTTTATTGTTTTCTTCTAGGTAGGTCTGGATAGATAAGACCAAATAATTGTTGATTTATTTGCGTGAAAAAATGGCGAATACAGTCGGCTAATCGCTAGTCGGTACATTAATCGGCATATTCTGCCAAGGCCGATATCTGCAAGTAAGACATATATATCATACATGTTTGGCTGTCCGAGACTAGAATACACGAACAACAAAGCGTAGCAAAGATATCAGAAGCAGGCCGGATGACCGGGGCTAATCATTCCGGTGTAAATTTGATTTAAATAAAGCCTGAATTTAACTCGATTTGTTTTACCATTTTTTAAATTTTAAATCGACATATTTATATCACATTATCGACAAACTGCACATAACTTGAAATAAAGATCTCGAGTATATCAAATAAATATCTCGTGTAATATACATAATTCTCATAACGTCGAGTACCTTTATATTGATATATTTTTTATTTGTGTTGTTTCAACACGATATAAAGCAAAGAAAAAAATGTCAAGTTCAATAAAAACGATTTTTTGTAAAATAAAGAACCATTTCAACGTATTTGTTTATCATTTATTGAATTACAACGTGTTTTGTCGACACAAATATATCGATATATAGATATATATCATAACAACTCGAGATAGTTTAAAATGAGAAATTGAATATAACCCAGCAAGACGAGGCACGAATACGCTTCCCTAATTATCTGATATACACGAGATATTTATCTGATATACACGATATATTTATTTCTACTATGTACTGTTTGTCGATTTTGTTATATAAAGATGTCGATTTAAAATCTAAAACAAGTTAAAACAAATCGAGTTAACGTAATGTTTTAATTAAATAAATTTTACAATGGAAGAGTTTCGTTTACACTAGCCTCGGTCATCCGGTCTGCTTCTCATTTCTTCTTTACTCTATGCTACTCGGATTTGTCTCGGTCACCCGGCCTGCTTCTGATTTCTTAGCTAAGGTATGATCTTCAGAACCAAGACCTGGGGACAAGTAATGGGGCAATTTTGGCGTGACTTTGAGAAATTTAAAAAATAACGTATTTTCAAGTTAATTACATGTTCATTTCTTATGACCTCAAGCAATGTAGCAAAAATCAGATATAGTATGGTCCTATAGAAACCACAGCGTCCAAACGCAATGGCATCGTAGGTCCGTACTGTACTACAAACAAGGAGCAGTATTTAATTAATTATACAATGAAAAAGACAAGATACAACAGCAAGGGTGGTGAAGACAGTGTCACCGACTTGGAACGGTCAGTAGGCAATAAGGCCTACACGTTCGCTTGAATCGATTTCATGTGTACACAATCCTGGCTATTATCCTGTCTTCGGCGCCCAAAAATAGACAAGACAGTGTATACAAAACTACATCCCACCAAAAGGAATTCTCTAGCAATAAAGTCCACATCCAGAGAAACTTACAAAAGAAACACTAAGATGTTATTGTAAAGCTATATAAAATACAACATAAGAACAACAACAGCAAGAAAACCAATCTAGGGTACGACCAGAAAACCCGAGGGACAAAAGCTCATGTACCTATCTCCCTTGGTCGGGGTTTCACTAGGTGCAATCATAGAATTCCAAGAGGTTGTCCAGTCATAGTACTAGGGAAAAGTGAAGCGTAGTGACTGACTGTGGAGGGGTCAATCACTATACATGCAGTGCGTTGTAATACTAAAGGGTCGTATCCTTTTCTGACGAACATCCTGATAAATTTTGTAAAGTGATCAGGAAACTCGCCAGATCCCTTTATCTTTCGAAGTTTATAGACCACATCTCCATAAAATAAGAGTTGTGATATTCCTAGTCGTAGAAGTGTTTTACGGTTGGTATTGTTCTTCTCCAGTAGGTTTTCAAAAAGAAATTGAGAAAAATCTACGTAGTTTGTGACTATAATCGGTAACACGACTATTATTGTCACATTAAGGAAAACGTTTATACCACTTGTGGCATTTTCCTGAAGAGAGTCAAATATGATATCCCAAGCAAGTAACCAGCATTTTAATGATCTGTATTCGTTGCTGTTCCTTTGCACTCCCAACAGTAATTAAGTTATGCTTGAGATTTTATGCTTATGCCATCGGGGTCGTGTAAAACAAAACTATGTAGTGGGTTTTTCTTGTATTCCTTTATTAGGTGACCTATCGATATAAAAACAAGTATTTACAATAACGAATACCTTAATATTTATCACAGAGTCAGTTAACATATTAGAGTAAATATAATCATGTAATGGTTATCCCATCCAAGTTCAATTCCAACATTAACATATATGTAAAAGATAATATATCGCATTCTCAATATATCGCATTCTCTATTTAACTTAGACATATAAACAACCGCCGCCATTATTGCCGGGCCTTTGTAAAAGACTTCGTCACACCAACATTACAATTAGCATTAAGTCCATGATAAATTATAACAACAAGTTTAGCAATGACTTATCATGGATAGATGTATATTCGAGATCTCTTAAGACATATTCGTTTAACACCTGTAGTGCATGTAAATGCAAATACAGTTAACGATCTATAAAATGGCGACTGTTCAAAAAGGCCTAGTGCAAGCGTGTCCCTAATATGCGGGAATTCATATTTCATACAAAGAAGAGGTTCAGGTTCATTCATTCCCCAATCAGATCACTCGACCACACTGACGTATACATGCACATGACATAACAAAACATGGACTGACCTGACTTACAAACAATGGACAAATACCGGACACTTAGTATATTGGATTGAACAGGAGGGCCACAACATATAGGGAAAATATAGGATTTGGACAACATGCCAAATGGGATATTTTGACTCTGTGACACTTAAATACTAGTATACATGGTTTTATCAACATACTTTGGTGTATTATCGACACTTTTTTATTTTTAAAAAAGTATGACACAAACTATATCATCGACTATATCTGAAAACATTAGCCCCACATGTAGAACCCACACAACAAGTACAACTTCACAGAACAGTTCTGCTCTTGTTGTTCTTCTGTAATAAGAGACTACAATTAGAGTGTCACTTCACTTAATAACATGCAACCAAGTTGTTTTCTAACGGATTGTTTCGTCCTTCCTTTTCTGTGATATTCTTGACTTTATTTCTTAAATCTTTTCATCAAACCGGATGAATTGAATTGAATTGGATTTTATAGTCGCACCAACAGCTAAGGTCATATGGCAACTTTCCAGCTTCCACTGGTGGAGGAAGACCCCAGATGCCCTCCGGACAATTTTCGTGCATGGGCGGGAACCTGGGTAGAACCACCGACGTTCCGCAATCCAGTTGGATAGCTTCCTCACATAAAGATTCCTAGTCAAACCGGATGAACAAATCAACAGTTTATACCATCAGTTTCACGTATTCCATAAATTTCACGTACTCTACAATGACCTCCTCCTCGGCTCTGGTAAGAACTACATTTGTCCAGACATTTCCAGAACGGCACGATCAGCCAGTTTATCAATTTAAGTCGTCCGAGGTACACCAGATAAAGCCATAACTTCGAAAGGTCGTCTCATACTAATTAAATTGCCTTTCGCATTTTAGGAAGTCTGTACTGTTGATGTTTAAGCTTTAACTTTATGCGGTATTATCTGGAATAATAATATAGTGTATCAGTTTGGTGACCATATGCCAATTAGTGGAATTACACGGACAACATTGCCAACATAATATCTTAAACTGTTTTGGAATCCCGAAAGTCACTAAATACAAGGGAAAACAAGTCGAGAAAAGCAAAGTAGTGTGTCAAAAACAATATATGGACCAGTGAATGAATGCGTAAAACAAGCGCAAAAAATATCAGACTACATAGTTTTAGCACCATATTCCGTCAGCGGAAAGTTTAATTTGTAAACACAAGCTGTGGCTAAAATAAACTAATATATGTAATATATACATATTTCTTCAAGTTATATACTTCTATGAGTTTTTAATTCATAAAATGTATACATCTTTCCAATACAGTTATGTTAAATTATACCCACCCACTTCCTGCCTTATAAGCGATACACCACTTTGTTAAAATTAAAAACCCTAATTATATGAACGTTTCTGCAAAGCGTCTACTGTTATTCTACATTACCGCTCTATATAGGTGGATAATTTAAACGTATTTCACCTTTAAAAGTTGTACATGTTGCAGTTATCAGATTGTGCGTTGTATGTAATCAGTCTTCCCTCTATTACCCCAGTAGATTCGTTGACAAACAATGCTAATGTTGTTTTGACTGAATCATCATGTTCATAAATTATTTAAGATTCCACTCGTTTAACAGTAGATAACATAGATATACTAAGGGTAAGATTTTAAAGAGAAGTTTGCTAACTGAGCGTGAAAACCCTCTGGGGTTAATGCAACAGTATGACAAACAATGTCGACTTCCTTATTCGAATATTGAATTACTAACCTGCGCATTTTGATGTGATAACATGGCTTTGTCATTTCAAGTTAAAGGATAGTTTCACCAGTGGAATGTTTTAAACTAACAATACAGTTTTGATTTTAATCTTTATTGAATGTACCTGTTCATATTTAAAATAGTAAGACGTCATTATCCGTGTCTGTATCATATTATTTATTTTCCTTATAGTATTTATTTTCCTGTGAAGAGATTTAATCGTTCACCCACAATTCGATGACTCTTGGTTTAGTTTCTGTATTTGCAAGCGAAAACTGTTTCTTCATTTACATTGACATGTTACTTGTAAAATCGTCTTTTCCGTGCATTTGCGCTAGATTGAACTGTGTAGTATAGTTCTGTGTACCCTTCAAAAACAGCAATTGACATTTTCCAAACTTAGTCTAGTATACGTATAGTTATACATATGCATACAAAAAAGACACCACCAGCATCCATACCATTATGTACGTCCTCTTGCGTCGTGTACATGTTTTTCAATGAATTTCTTCTTTCTGAAAGAGCTGCCGTTACATTTTTCTAATGGTAGTATGCAACTACCAAAGAGCTATCAATCCTTAGTTATGAATGATAGGTAGGACCATGTTACGACCTCCATGCGCACTTTTCCGGCTATGGTTTTGAAGACAGCACGCAATGGCTTCGTAAACAACCGCCATATTTCAATAGAACAAACCTTAAATACAACACGTGCATGCATAAAACTCATCTCATCGACCAAAAGGCAAGACATTTTTTTGTAAGACTGTTCATGTTTCAGCCGACATAGTTTTTCTTGACGTTTTGAAATATCCCGCCACAAAGGACACACACACACACACATTTTTAGTATTTACATCACCGCTCTCGTGTAATCTCGTTCCGTATTTGGAAACTTAAACCCGGCCACAACTGACACACACATACATTTTTAGTATTTACATCACCTCTCTCGTGTAATCTCGTTCCGTATTTGGAAACTTAAACCCGGCCACAACTGACACACACACACATTTTCTAGTACGGAAAGACAGTATTGAATAAAGATTTATGAACGGGACGTTACATTTGGTCATTACATAAGTTGCTATCTCTTGGATGAATACTAATTTGTATATGTAAATCTGGTGTGGAATCGTCCGGTTTATTTACCGCGCATGCGCAGACAATTTTAGAGAAATTTTGAGGACGCCATTTTCATTGCAGCACAGTTGAAGATCGTGAGCATTTCGATTGAGCATATTAAACGAATTGCATTAAAGTTCGTGAGTAACTGTTGTTCAAAAGTTCGCGACGAAAGGTAGGTACGTGTATATGTTGTGAGTTTTGAGATGATGTATTGGATAAATGTATTTTTGTCTCAAGCGCTCTCGACTGCCTGAGGCTGTGGTCAATGGTCAGCGGCGATGAACTTCAAAATTCAGAATGTTGCTTGCAGTTTTGAGAAATGCAAATCTGCTTACATGTTTTTCGGGAATGTTTGATGTGGTTGGTGTGTGTATAAAAAATTGTTTTATAACAGTGTGGTGAATATCTGATCTACTTGTGAAATTGTTGATGTTTATGTTTTTTTGTGTGAGTGCGCATGCGTCGGTCGACTTTGACCTTGTCAGTTTTGATTGTTTTGGAAGCCATCTTAAAAGCTGCATTGTTTTGTCATGTTTCAGGAAGTATTCAAGGCGGTTTCAGTTGAGAAAAGTAGATGTGATATTCTGTTATTGAGACGGTTGTAAATTTAGTAATGAGACGAGAACCTCGGCTACTTGTGAAGGTTGTTTACGTTTTGTTATTTTGTGTGAGTGAGCATGCGTGGAAGTCAGTGGTAGGGTTTTCCCTGTCAGTTATGTGTGCATTGTGTTTAAATGGTCGTATTCGAGGAAGTTTTCAAGAAAATTTCACTTGATTGCCATTGTAATTAGATGTGACATTAAGCTATGGTGGCGACTGTAAAATTTGCAATGAAACAATAAATGCACTTGAGAAATAACTGTGCGTTTGCAAGTGCATAACATTTTTGACGGGAGAGTTGCAGTTTGTTGTTCTCCAATTTGGCAGGAAGCCTCAGTATGATGTCTAGTTGTGCAAAGCGCGGTATATCAATGAAATCTTGGACAATGTCGAAAACCAGCTAGATCTTGTTAGTAATGACAGAGTCATGGCCCTTATTTTTTTGTAAAATGCTATATTGTATTTTCCTTTGTTAAATCTGTAGTTACGTCATTTTTTATCTGATCTTTACCACATAAGAGCTTTTTTAGCCAGTAGAGCGTCCACAAGCCCTCTTGGGCCTCTTGTTTTAATAAATCGAGATGCCAATTGTAATGCTTGATAAAAGCTTCAAGATTGCCGTGTGTCCCTTTAATTGATAAAATAATAATGATGATCTAGATGTGACTCTAACACCCAACTATTATTGCATATTATTACATTGCAAGTTCTAACACCGAACTATTATTGCTTAGTTCTAACACCGAACTATTATTGCTTATAAATACATTGCAAGTTCTAACACCGAACTATTATTGCTTATTAATACATTGCAAGTTGTAGTTAAAAAGTAACAAAGTGAACATATATATTTCTATCTTGCAGGAAACGGTTTCCATGGAAACAGTGAAGCTTGTTACAGAATTTGAATATCTTGTGTCGATGTTGACATAACTGTGATAACGTCTCAACGTTGACATATCATTAATTGAAATAACTTCATGAAGTAATATGATAACGCCTGGTTATTGAACTGTGTAAGAAATATGTGACAATTATATAAAAGTGAAATAGGAGATTTCAGCTTATGTTGAATTCAGGTATACATACACTTATTGAAATAGCTTATTGACTATGCAATTATTTGAAGTGAGCACTAGCCCGAAGGTGAAAAACTATTAAATATTAATAAGGGCTAGTAAAAATATAGGAATTTTATATAGTCGGGCTTATGAAAATTGTAATAGTCCAGATGATTATATAATAATTCGGGCTTGTGAACAAAAAACCTGATTTCTTTGACTGATAAAATATATTTGTATGAAGACGTCGTATGCTGGTTCAGTCTTCTTTGAACAATGGAACTACCTAGTCTATTTCCGTTACATGGTATTCAAACGTTTTTTATTAGGGAAATCAGCGAGACAATTCCTATGTATTCCAAGCCCTTAGGGCTAAAATTTAAGCTGGCGTACTGGCAAAATGCAAGTGACATTTTCAGAATGCCAGTAAACTTTTCAAGTACTGGCAAAAATGTGCAAGTGCATCAAAATACCTTACCACGTCTTCTTATTTTTAAACAAGTGCTTTCATATCAATGGTGTTTTAATATGTTTAAATTTTCCTGATATGTCATTGTATTTGTACGACATATATGGAATCCAGCTTGTTTGCTAATGATGAATCATCCTGTGCTTTTTACTTATTTGTTACATATTTGTACTTACACACACAACCGTAGAAATTGCAAGCAGGGTTCCCACCCTTATTGGAAGGCCAAATGAACAGCAAAAATCCAGAATTTAAGGACTTTCAAGTACCTTATCAGATTTTCAAGCACTTTCTAGGCCTTGATTTTTTTTTCAAATTCAAGTACTTTCAAGGATTCCAAGGACCCGTGGGAACCATGTGCAAGAAACTTTTTCGTTTTGCCAGTTACAAAAAATGCTACTTGCGAAATGTTGCCAGTCCAAATTGTAGATAAATTTGAGCCATGCAAGCTGAGCGGAAAAGACCGAACAGTGAATCGGCCTTCGTTTGCATATTTATTTCACTAGTGTAATATGATAACTATATACTGGTTGTATTACACTACCACACTGAAAGTTATGATTATTGTTTGGGGCGCTTGTTTCAGCCAAAGGCTTTTTTGACGTTTCAGACAAATTACGTATCGTACCTAAATAAGTTGTATATCAGTGAAACAGACATATTTAGTGGTAAATAAAAAATATCTTACTTTTCAAAATCGGTTGAGAAATAAAAAGTTCATGCACGAAGGCTGTTTTTGATGGGGGCATTATGCTTCAATGCAAAATTCTGCTGCATGAAAAGTTTGAAAACAATTTTTTTTTAGAATGTTTATCCAAAAATGGTTTTAAGTTGTTGGATATTCGTAAATTAGGACACCCTGAAAGTTTTATAGCAAAATATGTAGGCTAACTGAAGTTATATGAAATGTCTTCATTTTCTTCTATCCCACCAAGGAATTTACATTGGAAAAGCCCCATCAAAAAGTAAAATTAAACATTTATTTCTCAACTGATTTTCATAACTATGATATTTTTATTTACCACTAAAAATACCAGTTTATGCGATATAATTGATGTCGTATTATTTAAATTGCTCAAGCTACTGCAGAAAAACCTTTGACTGAAACAAGCCCCCCCAAACAATATATGATAAACGTGTTTATATGATGTACACAATGTATTTATGATGTACACGTATGCACATTTTTTTGCTTTAACGGTAATACATATACAGTGTAAATCATTCTGTGTATTAATAATTCACCTGTATGCACTTGTTTTGCCTTAATACATATAATGGGTAAATCATTTAGTGTTTTATTATAGCTAAGAATCACAGATAACTTAGACGTGCCTTCGTAGTAAATTTTGGGGGGAAAACATGCGCTTATTTCTCATTTTGGGAAAAATGTAAAATTTCATCACTAAGTTAATATGACAATTGTATTTAGTATTGATACTAATGTTTTACTTATCTTTTCATCCATTATTTATTATAATTACTGACTAGTCTCTGTCAGAAGCTGAACTGACTTGTAACAGACAAAAACACATTACAGAATTAATGTTTTTTCTCCAATTTTGAAAGACTGACACTTTCTGATTGGGAAAAATGTCTGCCACAGTTGGGGAAAAAATGTCAAGTTTTTAACTGGGAAGAGGCCTTTTACAGGCAACTGTTACATAAGATAAAAAAGCACTGGCTGTAGGTTCGAATCCCATAGAGTGCTGGCAACTTGTGAGAAAGTGTTGATTCTTACGGATGGCAGGAGGTATACAGTATTGGTTTTTCCCAGGAATGAGTGGGTGGTCTGCCATAAAAACCGGCCGTCATACATAGCCGAAAATGTTCAGAAAACAAGAGAATAGACCCAAATAAGTACACTTTAAGTATTTCGAATTGGAGCATGACTTTCACGATTCGGATTTGAAAAAAAAATAAGGTTTTATTTTTTTGTAACATTAATCAAAGATTAGCTAACCCGTCAAATAATGGCAAAATTACACTACAGAACTGTTTATCAAACCTCTATCCAGGTGTTCAGGTCATATGATAATGTATATGTGCCGATTAAAAGTAAAGGTTTATTCATCAATAACTGAATATGCGTAAAATGAATTATGAGTTGGTAACTCTTATTTCGACGCTCCAGTTTGGAGTATGGCCTGGCTGGTTAAAGCCGTTTAAATTGTGTCTATGGAGTTTGGATTCTCAAAATACAAGTTATATATGTTATTCCTCATTGTCAGTAGGTTTAGAAATGGTGTACATTTGTTGTTCTGCCTGTTGATGGCGGGATAGCTACACAGACGTTTTGGAGATTGGAAGTGCTGGAGTGGCCCAGTGAATAGCATGGTAGACTTGAAACCAGAGGACCGGGGTTCAAGCCACACAGATGCCACTGAGTTTCGTCAAGACATTAGCTCTGTCCATCAGATGGGGATGTAAACCGGACGTAGTTATTTATTATGTTTTGCATAAACTACCGATTAGTGAATATACAAAATTAATTGTTGCCTTCGTCATAAGCGTCATTAGACAATTGTATGCGCGGTGTAATTAACTCCACCTCCGAAGGCAGACGGTTATTGATAACGGTTTAATTAGGAACTGTAATAAGATTCAAGATTTCAAGATTCAAGATTCTTTATTAAGTAATGTAAACATTACAATGTTTCTTGTTACGTGATACAATGAATAATATTATATACAACAGTCAGTCATGATAAGTATGTGCATAGACATGAAGGCAATGAGCAAAACATGATTTATACGGAAAAGATATACAAACAGATATTGTACGTGAGGTTGTACTAAGTACATTGAAAAAAAATAATAGAACAATGCAATGTGTATGTATGTACATATATACATATCGAAATATCATGAAGAACGTTAAAGCATATAGATGTGCAAAAGATGGTGTAATATTTACTTTAGGTGAGATTTACAGTACATTTTCATGACGATTAACTATGTTTTGTCGAATAATTGTCGCTTGATATACAAATTTACAAAGTTTTGAGATAACAGAAAAACTAACAGACTGCATTAGCTCAATAAATTTATAAACGCTTGGTCTAACAAAGTAACGTGATTTAATATATTGTTTTCGAATGTCAGTGTATGCTAGACATATACAAATAAAGTGGTATTCGTCTTCTAGATCACCAGAATTGCAAATTAAACAGTAGCGTTGATCATGGTCGATTCTGTTAACACCATAACGACCTGTTTCAATCCGCAGTTGATGCGAAGACAGTCTTACCTTAGTAAGTGCAATACGAAATTTCTGTGGTATTTTATCGAGATAATACTCATAATTGAAAGTGGTCTTAAATAGTCTGTATGTACACAAAGATCGACTGTTATTAACAGTAGTATACCATGATTGAACAAATTGATCGATAAGACAGTGCCGGTAAGTAAAAATGCCTTTGATTATATCATCGTTATATTTTACTGGGTTTACAGAATAAATGGTTCTAGTAAACTGAAATATAAATATGTCTATTCTAACGATCGGTAATTATCGAGGAAAAGACTGTCTACCTATCCCCATGAAATTGCATCTTTTGATTATTACCTTCTCTTATTATAAGTATATGTAATGGAGAAACCACGAGCAACTGTAGATTCGTGAAAAATAATGTACGAGCTCCGAAGGGTGAATCTACTGTTGCGAGTTGGTTTCTCTGACTCATTTAAATATCCCTTTCGAGTACAGTCAAACCTGGTCGTACGACCACCTGTTTTAAGCGATCACCTGATGTAAGCGACCACTTTGAGTTCCTCCCGACGATATTTGCTATTAATAAGCAACCACCTGTCTAACGCCACCAACGACCGCATAATTCCATACCAAAAGACCGTTTTTATGATCAATATGCGACCACCATTTTTTTCTTCGGATAATCCAAAATCCGAAAAACACAATTTAACTCTCGGCAAATCAAATAGAAACGAAATCTAACATAATTCAACAATAACCTAACTAGTCATTAACATGTCGCCAGTTGTCAATCATTTATCCATTTCAACCAATCAAACAATCAAACCAGAACGATACCTCCGACAAACAACATCACGTGTATAAAGCACGTGCAACTATGTTATATAAACTATTGTCAATATACTCCATCAACAATAGGGCGGAGATATATAAGTACTGGCGACATGTCAATTCTAATGGTAACATTCATAATTTGAAAACGGGACAAAATATTGGTGTTACGTCAATTATGCCACTTTACGGTAAACATTTAGTCAAAAAAGTCCAAATTGTTCAGTGTAGGGTTCAAATCACTCGCTGTTGTTTAAGCCCCTCCTGTCAATAATGCCCCGACGAAGCTCCAGCTGTCAATTATGCCCCTAAATGGCGGTTCACAACAAAAGGGACGCAACACATATATACTGCGATTTTATTGTCAAAACACTATTTATAACAGATTAAGGGGAGGAAGTTTGTATTGTAATCGTTAAGTATAAGCACACATTGATATTGAAAAAAACACATGCTATTGTGTTAGAGTTATCAAATAGATTAGATGTATATGTTTCTTATATTTTGCCACTATCTACACGCAATTTCATTTATTATGTGCAGTTCTGTTTACGAATAACCGATTACCACGTGTATAGCTCTCCATACACACGTACCTATGACTTTACACACCTCCTTCGGAGGATGGCATACTTTCATAGTAGGCTTATCTTACCCGAGGAAATCGAACATGAGTCGTCTGGGACGAGAGGCAAGTATGATCAAGTATGCTAACCACTCATCCACCACAACAATATGACTGGAAGAAATTGTTATTTTCAAATAGACAGGTTGAAGGAAATAAACATAAAAAAGAAAACAAAAGAAAGAAAAACAAATCAGAAAAAAACTTCTTTCTTTTTTGTTATATTATATTTTTGTATAGACATGTATAGAAACATCAAAACATAACCAAAGTGTTCTCTTACATGGGGTAGGATTGCTTTTGACTATGGTCTCTTACATGGTGTATGTTTGTTTTTGACTATAGACTCTTACACGGCGTCGAATTGTTTTTGACTATGGTCTCTTACATGGGGTAGGATTGTTTCTGGTGTACAGTTTTTCATTTATTTGATATGCTCTGATGTTGTGCTCTGCTGTTATATACATGTCTACTGCAGTCTCTTACATGGGGTAGGAATTGTGGGTAGGATTAATTTTGGTGTACAGTTTTGCAATTATTTGATATGTTTTGATATTTGTATACTAGTCTAGACAAAAACAAACAATCAGATTTTTTGATTTTTTTAAGATCTTTTTTTTTATTTTTTTTTTTTAGATCCAAACGCGTTCCTTCAACCTTTGTTTCAATACCGTTCTTCTAGTTACAATTGATTGCAAATCGGGTCCTGGTATGTTCTGGGATGTCGTGTTCTAAGGTGGATATAATATATCGGCATGGAATGTCTTCGATTCCTAGCACACATTCTCTAATTCACAAAAAGCGGAGTATACATCTGTCATGATGCTATGCATAACTTTCACGCAATAACTTTCACGCACAGTGCCGTAACCAGACATAAACTTACACCGAGGCAAAGAAATATATTGGGTGAGAAGTGGGTCGGGGAGAGCAAGGGCGGATCCGGCGGGTATGGGTGCACCAGGATAAATATGAAAAATAATAATTATATGTATATAGTAAGCTTTTGTTGGTTGGGGTGTACATGTGGTAGTGGGATGGGTCTAGGGGTGGGTCCAGTGCGGGCACCGGGAGCACCCCACCTAAAATCAGAAACATATGTATTTTGATTGTTCTTTGGTTGTTAGTTAGGCAGGGGTTGGGGGCATGGGCGGATCCAGTTGGCTTAAATCCATAAAATAAAGTCTTCTTACTTTAGAAAAAATCTGGGGAGCATGCACCCTCCTCAGGGGTGAATAAAGGATTTGACATTGGGGGTGGGGCGCAAATTAAAAAAACAAGTAATAACCAAAACACACACACACACGCACGCACGCACGTACGCACGCACGCACGCACGCACGCACGCACGCACGCACGCACGCACGCACGCACTCACTCACTCACTCACTCACTCACGCACGCGTTGTTTCCAGTTGAGGGGTTGATGCGCAACTTTAAAAAATACTATTTACAGCCAACCCACATCCACTGCCCCCTCCCCCCAAAAAACACAAACAACACTCAACAACAACAAAAGCACAAAACACTAAACAACAACAGTTATTGTCACATAATGCGTACAAGTCAACATTGCATATTGAGTTTTGATGCATTATATGAATAATCACATTCGGTTTCTGTTTAAAAAATAATTAGGAAGTAGTAACGGCTTAGGAAGTAAAAAGTAGAAGAATGTGCGTAATACATAAAGGGGAGAAGCCATATCAATCAAATATATTAAGCCATTCTGTTATATTTCTTTAAATGATAGCAAGTGATACTGTCTAGGTGATGTGAGAGATATCCTGATAAGAGAAATACGATGTCTCTGTCATCTGTTAACTTTAATTTTGTTCCCCGTGAGGTTGCGGGGTAGAATACAACCACTGCAATCTCACAAAGACACCGTCACATACAGAGGGGTCGGACACACACATTCTTAATTTCATATTCATTTTGTCATTTTTTATCATGCCTATTCAAGGTCTTTATCATGAGACCACGTATGCAAACGTGGAAACGTGGCTCCATCGTAAATGGAGTGTCTATTATATAATTTGCAGCAGTTCTGCAGTTTTGCAGGTAAGAACGTTCTAGGTCCAATCTTCATATTTTATCTTGATGTAAATGGAGGATGAGCAGCCTGGCACGTTCGTTCCATTTAGGCGCCATATAACCTTTCATGTGTTGTTGCGCCTTAAAACACAAATCAATTCAATTAACTTTTTTTTAAACGGTAGTCGATTGTGAGTACGCATACAGGTGAGAAGCCATATCAGCTACATACAGTAAGATATTAGGCGATGTGAGAGATATTTCTATTGTCCTTTAATTTTCCGAATAGGCCTAGTTACTCATTTTAGCAAAGTAGAAGTTACTAGTCCTAATTAACTGCTATACCAGCCGCAATTACGCATTAATCGTGGATATGAATGTGTATGCTCTTTTTTAAATTCATATTTCCTAAGCAGTTACTACTTCCTAATTAGAAGTAGATGTTACTAGTGCCTAGGAATTAACTGAAATATTAGCCGATACATATGAGTATACAGGAGAAATTCCATATTATATCATTTAACGAAATAAAAACTTAATATATATGACTTATTTGGATTTTATCCTGTATGAATACACACATTCGCCTACTGTTTAAATTAATTACACTTAAAGGGTGTTAGAGACATCTCTCACATCGCCTAGACATTACCACTTACTATTTTTAAAAAACAAAACTGTCCTTTAGCTTAATTATCACCTCTTCCTTCTATAATGTACAAGTTGGTTTATTTGCAAGAACACGATGTATTAATGCATGTGAATTGATGAATACTATTGGTATATTATGTGTTACCATATCAAATCTTGTACACATGCATAGAGAATCTACATATAATATAAGAACAATGTTCGTGTAGGGTGTGTGTTGTGGGGGTTGCGGGGAGGGACATACTCTACCCATCCATTTCATATTAGGAGAGAGGTGCTGTCTCCGCTGTTTCTAATTATAGATACTGCACACGATCTAGTCTAATTATCATGAAAGCGTCGTTTCCGAGGAAAGCTCCAGGGGCATTTTGCCTCATTAACACAGAAATTCAAAGAGATATGTCATGAGCATATATATGGTATGGCTCTTCCTACATGGGACTGGTCTACGTCTTAACATTTCCTTCGAAGGATGGCATAAGATTCAAAGTATCTTGCCCGAATAATGAAAGGTCATTTGCCCAAAATCCTCACTTGAAAAAAACACCATTGCTTGCAAATGGCAGAGTAAGCGAAATGAAAAAGTGTCCGTACACACCGGTGAGAAACCGTTTCAGGTACAATATCAGAGTTTATGAATATATGGTCCCTTTCGCGTATTAATAAATTCACATAAGCAGTTTATTATGTCCCTCAGGACTGTTCTGACGCTAGCTGTGTTGATATTGTCCTTGATGACAGTACTGAACCCAGAGAAGCTGGAAGGTGATATTTTCACAGAGATTAGTATTGACTGTATCCGTTTATTGTTACGCTGAGGGCAGTACTGACACACGATTTAAAACAACCTTAATGCATTAAACCAGACCATTTTTAAAAATAAAAACGTCCTTTCGTTTAAATACCACCCTTTTTTTCTGTCATTATAAAGTACCAGCAGCTTTATATGCAAGAACATGATGTCTTGATTAATACTTTTGGTATATTCTAGCAGCGAGAATCGTAGCTCTTACGGTGCGTACCTACAACAGAGTTACTGTGATGCCCTTTTAGAATAAGTAGGTATCAGGGTCGACCTTATCAAGACAGGTTCATGAAGAGAACAAGGAATGCATACATAAACAGCCGTCATACAGCAATAGATTAAACGTTAACAACCAACCAAGCGTGCATGCATAAAACTCACCAAAGAGAAGAATACCTCATCGATCTAGACATTTTCGTACGACTAGTTCATGTTTTTTCAGGTCAATATCTCTGAAATTTTTACATTTCGACATATCTCGCGCTGACACGTATTCTGTGTTTTGAAACTTAAACCTGAACACAGCTAACACAAATCGACAACGTTAACAGGCAAACGTCAGATATGTGAGCAGGTTGTGTTTCTAAATACGGAACAAGACGAGGTGCGGGGAATATACTCTGTCCACCCGTCTCAGGTTATGGGGAGAGGTGCTAGCCCAGTGTTCTTTTTTTTAAACTACACACATTCATTTCTGATTATCATGACAGCCTCGTTTCCGAGGAAAGCTTTGCTGGCATGTTGTCACTGATTAACACAGAATTTCAGCAAAATATGTAAGGAGCATAATAATATAGGGTGTGGCCCCTCCTGTACATGGGCCTGGTCAACGGATTAACATCCCCTTCGAAGGATGGCAGTTTCACAGTACATGTACCTTGCCCGAATAATGAACGGTCATTCATCAAAAGCACTCACTTGTGAAAAAACATTGCTTGCAAACAGGTAGGGTAAATGAAAAGACAAGTATGCATACACACTGGTGAGAAACCGTTTAAGGATATGACTATATTGTTCCTTTTGTGTTTCAAGGAAGTGACCTAAGCAATTTATTTTGTCCTTCAAGACTTTACTGACGCTAATTCTTGAAATTGTCCTTGAGGACAGAACAAAAGCGAGAGAAGCTAGTAGGTGATATTTTCGTAGAGTTTAGTAGTACTGACTGTATTCGTTTAAGGACAGGACTAACGCTAGCCGGCGATATTGCCCCTGAGGACAGTACTAACGCTAGCTGTTGATATTGCCTCTGAGGACAGTACTAACGCTAGCTGTTGACATTGCACCCGGAGGACAGGACTAACACTACCTGTTGATAGTGACTTCTGGACGGTACTAACTCTAGCTGTTGATAGTATCCCTATAATACGCTGGCTGTTGATATTGTTCATGTGGATGTTAAAGACAATAGCTGTTGATAGTGTCCATATAGACAGAACAAAAGCTTGCTGTTGATACCTGTGCATGTTACAGACTAGCTGTTGATATTGTAGTTCTACAGCTAGCTCTTGATAACGCCCACGAGGTCATTACTAACGATAACTGTTGATATTACACTTAGGACAGTACTAACGCTGACTGTTGATATTGCCACTGAGGACAATACCAACGCAGGCAGTTGATATTGCCATTGAGGACAGTACTAACGCTAGTTGCTGATATTGCCCCTGAGGACGGTACTTACGGTAGCAGTTGATATTGACCCTGGAAAGCATTACTAACGCTATATGTTGATATTGGCCCCGAAGACATTATTAACGCTACCTGTTGATATTTCCTTTAAGGCTGTAATACAAGTGGCTATTGATATTGAGGACAGTGTTAAAGCTAACTGTTGATATTCTCCATGAGGACAAAACTAACGCTAGCTGTTGATATTGCCCCTGGGGACAGTACTAACGGTAGCTGTTGATATAGCCCATTATGACAGTACTAACCCTACCTGTTGATATTGCTCATAAGCACATTACTAACTCTGGCTATTGATTTTGACACTCAGGACAATACTAACGCTGGCTGTTGATATTGCCCCTGAGGACAGTACTTACGCTGGCTGTTGATATTGACCATTAGGACAGTACTAACGCTGGCTGTTGATGTTGCCCCTTTGGACAGTACTAACGTTAGCTGTTGATATTGCCCCTGAGAACAGTACTTACGTTAGCCGTTGATTTTGACACTGTGGACATTACTCACACTGGATATTGATGTTGCCCCTTAGGACAGTACTAACGCTGGCTGTTGATATTTCCCATAAGAACAGTACTAACGCTGGCTGTTTATACTTCCCCTGAGGATATTAATAACGCTGGCTGTTAATAATGTCCATGAGGAAAGTACTAACTCTGGATGTTGATATTGTCAATGAAGCAAATACTAACGATATATATTGAGATTGCCCCTGAAGGCAGTACTAACGCTAGATGTCGATACTCCCCTTAGGACAGTAATAACGCTCTCTGTATTGATATTGCTCCAGTATTAACGCTGGCTGTTGATATTGCCTATGACGGCAGTACTAACGCTGGCTGTTGATATTATCTCGGAGGACTGTACTACCACTAGCTGTCGATATTGTATTTGAGGACAGTACTAATGTTACCCGTTGATGTTGCCTCTGAGGACAGTACTAACGCTGGCTGTTCATAGTATCTCTATGGTGGTTAAAACAAAGGCTGATGATAGTGCACATAAGGATGTTAAAGACACTAGCTGTTTGTTTCCATATGGACAGTACATATGCTAGCTGTTGATACCTGTGCATGTTACTGACTAGCTGTTGATATTGCACCTGAGGATTGTTCGAACGCTAGGGTTTGATAGTGCTCCTGCGGACATTATTAACGCTAGCTGTTGATAATGCACATTAGGACAGTACTAACGCTAGCTGTTGATATTGTCACTGACGACAGTACTTATGTTAGTTGTTGGTATTGCTCTTCTGGACATTACTAACGCTGGCTGTTGATATTGCCACTGAGCATCATACTAACGCAGGCTGTTGATAATGCACATTAGGACAGTACTTACGCTAGCTGCTGATATTGCCACTGAGGACAGTACTTACGTTAGTTGTTTGTATTGTACTTCAGGACAGTACTAACGCTTGCTGTTGATATTGCCATTGACGACCATACTAACGCAGGCTGTTGATATTGAGGACAGTACTAATTGTGTTGATATGACCCCTGAGGATAGTACACCAGCTGCTGATATTGCCCCTTAAGATAGTACTAACGCCAGCTGTTGATATTGCCCCTGAGGACAGTACTAAACCTAGCTGTTGATATGGCCCCTGAGGACAGTACTAATACCAGCTGTTGATATTGACCCTTAGGATAGTACTATCACTAACTGCTGATATTGCCCCTAAGGACAGTACTAAAACTAGCTGCTAATATGGCCCCAGAGGACAGTACTAACGCCAGCTGTTGATATTGACCCTTAGGACAGTACTATCGCTAGCTGTTGATATTTCCTCTAAGGACGGTACTAAACCTAGCTGTTGATATGGCCCCTGAGGACAGTACTAACGCCAGCTGTTGATATTGCCCCTTAATATGGTACTAACGCTAGATGTTGATATTGCCCCTAAGGACAGTACTAACGCCAGCTGTTGATATTGCCCCTTAGGATAGTCCTAAACCTAGCCGCTGATATTGCCTCTTAGAACAGTAATAACGCTAACTGTTGATATGGCCCCAGAGGATAGTACTAATTCTAGGTGTTGATATTGCCCCTTAGGATATTATTAAGCTGTTAATATTCGCCCTGAGGAGAGTACTAAACATAGCTATTGATATTGTCCTTAAGAGCAGTAATAACCCTAGCTGTTGATATGGCCCCTGAGGACTTTACTATCGATAGCTGCTGATATTGCCCCTAGGGACAGTACTAAAGCTAACTGTTGATATGGCCCCAGAGAACAGTACTAACGTCAGCTGTTGATATTGTCCCTTTAGATAGAACTAACCCTAGCTGTTGATATTGCCCCTGAGGACAGTAATAAACCTAGCTGTTGATATAGCCCCTGAGGACAGTACTAACACCAGCTGTTGATATTGGCCTTAAGGACAGTACTATCGCTAGCTGTTGATACTGCCCCTAAGGACGGTACTAAAACTATATGTTGATATGGCCCCAGAGGACAGTACTAACGCCAGCTGATATTGCCCTGTAGGCTAGTATTAAAAGTAAATATAACCTTAGCTGTTGATAATGCCCCTTAGAACAATATTAACGCTAGATGTTGATATGGCCCTTAGAACAGTAATAACGGTAGCTGTTGATATGGCCTCTGAGGACAGTACTAATTCTAGCTGTTTATATTGCCCCTTAGGACATTACTAAGCTGTTGATATTGCCCCTTAAGATAGTACTAACGCTAGTTGTTGATAATGACCCTAAGGACAGTACTAAAACTAGCTGCTAATATGGCCCCAGAGGACAGTACTAACGCCAGCTGTTGATATTGACCCTTAGGACAGTACTATCGCTAGCTGCTGATATTTCCTCTAAGGACGGTACTAAACCTAGCTGTTGATATGGCCCCTGAGGACAGTACTAACGCCAGCTGTTGATATTGCCCCTTAATATGGTACTAACGCTAGATGTTGATATTGCCCCTAAGGACAGTACTAACGCCAGATGTTGATATTTCCCCTTAGGATAGTCCTAAACCTAGCCGTTGATATTGCCCCTTAGAACAATAATAACGCTAGCTGTTGATATGGCCCCTGAGGATAGTACTAATTCTAGGTATTGATATTGCCCCTTAGGACATTATTAAGCTGTTGAGATTGCCCCTGAGGAGAGTTCTAAACGTAGCTGTTGATATTGCCCCTAAGGACAGTAATAACACTAGCTGTTACTATGGCCCCTGAGGACAGTAATACACCTAGCTGTTGATATAGCCCGAGGACAGTACTATCGCTAGCTGTTGATACAGTCCATAGGGACGGTACTAAATCTAGCTGTTGATATGGCCCCAGAGGACAGAAATAAACCTAGCTGTTGATATAGCCCCTGAGCTACTAACGCCAGGTGTTGCTATTGGCCCTTAGGACAGTGCTATCACTAGCTGTTGATACTGCCCCTAGGGACGGTACTTGAACTAGCTTTTGATATGGCCCCAGAGGACAGTACTAAACCTAGCTGTTTATATGGCCTCTGAGTACAGTACTAACGCCAACTGCTGATATTGCCCCTAAGGACAGTACTAACGCCAGCTGTTGATATTGACCAATAGGACAGTACTATCGCTAGCTGATGTTACTGCCCCTTAGGAGAGTACTAAATCTAGCAGTTGATATGGCCACAGAGGACAGTACTAACGCTAGCTGTTGATATTGCCCCTTAGGATAGTACTATCGCTAGATTTAGATAATATCCCTATGGATGTTTAAACGCTGGCTGTTGATATTCCCATGAGGTCAGTTCTTACGCTAGCTGTTGATATTGCCCATGAGGACAGTACTAATGTTAGCTGATGATATTGGCCCTGAGGACACTACTTACGCCAGCTGTTGATATTACCTATTAGGACTGTACTAAACTAGCAGTTGATATGGCTCCAGAGGACAGTGCTAACGCCAGCTGTTGATATTGCCCCTTAGGATAGTACTATCGCTAGATGTTGATAATATCCCTATGGATGTTTAAAAGCTGGCTGTTGATATTTTCCCTGAGGTCAGTTCTTACGCTAGCTGTTGATATTGCCCCTGAGGACAGTACTAACCCAAGCTGTTGATATGACCCCTGATAGACATAGATATTTTGCAGTTATCTAGATAAAACGTTAAAATATCTAGAAAGTTAGGTAGCTACCTAGTGACAAAAATAGTATACCACCATTCTGGTGATACTTAAATAACTCGTGTATTTATAAAGTACAAATACAAAGTATTCACTTGTGTACGTAATATGGTCGGTGAGTACATGCACCGGACCTGGACCACATGTGTCCCTACTATGCTTTTTTCAACGAATTAGACACGTGTCCGATTATTAACTTTCATACCCATCTAAACCCGTCTCCAAGAAGTGAAAGCGGGGTTGGTTGGGGTATGAAATAAAACCTTAGTTTTGGCTTTAAAAAGGTGATTATTGTAAAATTAAAACATTCGATAGGTAATTGTAAACAGGTTATCGCGTTATTTCAGTAAAACATGTTTTTAATAAACGTGTTTTATTGCCAAAAATATCCGTTATAAAATCCTGCTAATATAAGCTTTCCCATCACTTAATGGTATTAAGGCGGGACCACGTAATGAGGGGCACTTGTGCGTAATTCTGTCTGGCTCACATACGGTTCCACAGACCACTTTGTATTGCACTTATCATGAGAGGAATATTACCTTTGATTTTCAATATATGTTTGCATATACTAGTATTAATAAATGAACTAGTTTTCACTATCGGTTAAGAATGTCTTCAAGTGTGTACATGATTTCCTTATTTTGTATCATTGGTATGTCTGATGTTTGGTGGTATTATATATGTCCTATTACAGTTATATGTTGCCTTTCACTTATAGAGATATAATTAATAAATTGTCAATTAGAAGCCATATCTCATTACTTTCCCGATTACAGAAAAAGTAGTCTCTGGTTCAAGAATCAATAACATTGTGATTAAACATGATTGTTGTGTTTAATTATTTGTTTAGTTTTATTTATCTTTACGTATGTATATATGAAAGTATGTATGTGTGAAAGTATGTATGTGTGTGTGTATGTGTGTATGTGTGTGTGTGTGTGTGTGCGTGCGTGCGTGCGTGTGTGCGTGCATGCGTGCGTGCGTCGTGAGTGCGTGCGTAAGTGCGTTCGTGCGTAAGTGCGTGCGTGCGTGCTTCTATGTCTCAGCGTAGTTACGGGTCTGACGCAATGCTATTTATTTGATCTTTGGAGATTGGAGCCCGATATTTATATTTAGATATCGGTGGTACATTTTCAATTGCTTTTGTTTTCTACCCTTAATTTTCGATTCGGTGGTTCCACTACTCCGGCCGATAAAAGGCTATGGGTATTGTTTAACCACTCATAGGATATGTTGTCTGCTTTTTAATTGAGTCTTTCGGCTGTAACTTTTGATACGCAGGCTTCATAACCGCTGGAGCAACTAAATTCCATTTTGTTTATTTTGCTCTTCGGGGCATACACTTTTGTTAGATACTGGGACGGTTAAACGTATATACTATTGTTTTATGAATACTGAGTTCTGCTTTACCCGACACTAGGGTGAGTGAGCGGTAGCTAGCATATTTCACTACCGTTCATGAACAGTCAAATGTATATGTATCGTGTTCTGTCGTTACCAAAGGTCTACTCTCATACTATTTTAAGTTACATAACGCGGCAGTCGCATACGTGCGTCGACCATGACAATGCATTGTGTGATGGTATTATCACATAATGCGTACACGTCACATATTGCGTATTGAATTTGACGCATTATATGAATAATCATATTCACCGTCGTTTCCAAGGAAAGCTCTACGTGTATTTTGCGTCACTGATTAACACATAATTTCATCAAGATCTATAATGAGCAAATGGGACTGTTCAACGGCTTAAAATCTCCATCGAAGGAGGGCGCACGTGTCACCGAACCTTGCCCTAATAATTAACGGTCAATTAAAGCTCTCTTTTAGAAAAAACATAAAGGTAGGGTAAACGAAAAGACGACTATGCATACACATAAACACTGGTGAGAAACAGTTTAATATTAAATATCACAAATTATGAATATATTGTCCCTTTCACGTATCAAGGAAGTGACCTAATTAATTTAATTAACCGTTCAGGAGTTTACTGACGTTAGCTGTTGATATTGTCTTTAAGTATAGTACTGAAACAATGGAAGCTAGTAGGTGCTATTTTCGCAGAGTTTAGTATGAACCGTATCCGGGTTTTTTTTTCACTGAGGACAGTATTGACACATGATTTAAAAGAAAACAATTATTATATTAAAGCAGATCATTAAAAACAAACTGTCGCTTAATTGCCCTACTTTCTTCTGGCTTTATAAACTACCAGCAGGTTTATGTTTGTACAAACATTTTATTTCTTACTTAAATATTGTGACTTGCGGAATACTCTTGTTATATTCTTAGTGATATTATCAAAGAATGTTCACATGTACAGGTGATCAACACATAAAGTAAGAAAACTAATCGCGAAGGGTGGGTGGATGGGGATGGGGTGGGGGGAGGTGGGGTGGTGGGGGTGTTGGGGCGGGTAATACTTTGCCCATCACTCTCGGATTTCATGTGCTGCATACACACTGGTGAGAAACCGTTTAAGATTAAATATCGCAGGTTATGAATATATCGTCACTTTCGCGTATCAAGGAAGTGACCGAAGTAATCTAGTTTGTCATTAAGAACTTTACTGACGCTATCTGTTGATACTGTCCTAGACCACAGTACTGAAGCGATGGAAGATATTATTGCAGATTTCAGACTGATTGTATCCTTTTTTAGCCCTGAGGACAGTATTGTCACATGATTTAAAACAATATAATTATTATATTAAAGCTGATCATTATAATATTAATAGTATTGATCATATAAAATAGCCTATTGCGTAATAGCATACCTTTCTTCTGGCTTTATAAGTTACCAGTAGGTTTTTATGCAAGCATTTGATCTCTTAAGTAAAGTGTGACTTGGTGAAAATTATTGTTATATTCTTAGTTCTCATTATTGTTAACCCTTTTTATTATTACGTTTTCTTCTTGTTTGTCTGTTTGCGTGTTTTGGGGTTTACTTTGTTCTGTGGAAGCTGCAATTCCTATTCAAGTTCTATACCTATTTCTATTATTTCAAGCATGTTCACATGTATAGGTGATTCACACATAAAGTAAGCAAAATATCCGGGTGTGTTGTGGTAGGGTGGGGGATTATACTCTGCCCACTATTCTCAGATTAGGGAATAGAGGCAGCATACTCGTACACACTGGTGAGAAAGCGTTTAAGATTAAATATCACAGGTTTTGAATATATCACTTTCGCTCATCAAGGAAGTGACCAAAGCCGATAATTTTGCCCTCAGTACTATACCGACACTAGCTGTTCACATTGCCCCTGAGGACAGTTCTAACGGTATCTGGCTGTAGATATTGCACTTGAGGAAAGTAGTAAGATTATCTGTCGATATTGCCCCTGAGGACAGTATAAACAACATCTGTCAATAAGGTCCTTAGTGAGGTCCTTAGTGACAAAACAAACATTGTCTGTCAATTAAGTCCCAAGCAACAATTCCGGCGCCATCTGTCAATAAGGTCCATATACACAATACTGACGTCATCTGTCAATAAGATCCCTTTCAACAATACTGACGCCGTCTGTCAATTAGGTCCCTATAGACAATATGAACACCATCTGTCAATAAGGTATCTATGGACAATACCTACACCATCTGTCACTAAGGTACCTGTACTCAATACACACTTCATTTATCAACAAGGTCCCTATGGACAATCATGACGCCATCTACCAATACGGTCCGTTTCAACAATACTTACACCATGTGTCAATAAGGTCCATAAAGACAACACAGACTACGTCCATTCAGATCATATTGACGCCGTCTATCAATAACGTCCCTATTGACAAAACAAACACCATCTGTCAATAAGGTCCATTTAGACAATACTGACTCTATCTGCCAATAAGGTCCCAATCAACAATACTGACACCATCTCTCAATAAGGTCTCTATAGAAAATAATGACACAATCTTTCAATAAGGTCCCAAAATAAAAAAACTGATGCCACATATCACTATTGTCCCTATTTGCTATACATCTGTCAATAAGGTCCCTATGCACAATACAGACTCGACCCATATAGACCAAACTAACTCCATGTATCAATAACGTCGTTATTGACCAAACAAGCACACTGTCTTAATAAGTTCCTGAAAGAAAATACTGAGGCTATCTGTCAATAAAGTCCCAATCAACAATGATGGCAAAATCTGTGAATAAGGTTCATATATACAATACTGACGCGATCTATCAACAATATTGACGCCATCTGTCGATAAGATACCCTATCAACAGTAATGACGCTACCTGTAAATATGGTCCGTATAGACCATACTGACGTTATCTGGCGATACTGTCACTATTGAAAATACTGAAACAATCTGTCAAAAAGGTCCCTATAGACACTGTGTACGTAATCTGTCAATACGGACCTTATAGTCAATATAGGCACAATGCATCAATTGAGACCCTATATACAATTTGAACTCCATCTGTCAATAAGATTTCGTTGGACAATACCAACATCATCTGTCACTAAGGTACCTGTATCCAATACACACTTCATTTGTCAACAATGTACCTGTGTACAATAATGACGCCATCTATCAATAGGATCCCTTTCAACAATAGTTACGCCATGCGTCAATATGCTCTCTATAGACAACACAGACTATGTCTGTCACTAACGAACCTACAGACCATACTGACGTCATCTGTCAATTTGTCAATAAGGTCCATGTTGACAATACTTACGCCATCTATCAATAAGGTTCCTATAGACAGTGCATACGACATCTGCCAATAAGGTCCTTACAGACAATACAGTCGGCATCTGTCATTAGGTCCCTATAAACAGTACAGACGGCATCTGTCAATAATGCACCTTTAGACAATACAGACGGCATCTGTCAATAAGGTCCCTATAGACAATACTTACGCCATCTGTAAATAAGGTCCTTATAGACAATACAGACGGCATCTGTCAATAAGGTCCTTATACATAATACAGACGGCATCTGTCAATAAGGTCCCTATAGACAGTACAGACGTCATCTGTCAATTAGGTCCCTTATTGACAAATGTCGTATGTGTTGTCCATAGGGTCTTATTGACAGATGCCGCCTATATTGTCTTTATGAACCTTATTGACAGATGCCGTCTGTATTGTCTATAGGGATCTATGACAAGAGAGATGATTTTAATTTGACATTGTTAATTATCCCCACTTGGATAGGGATGTTCCCCGAGCAACTTCTTATGGGGTATATGTGTTTCAACTTATTCGTTTTTCTAGAGCTTGTACTCGAGTTGAGGACTTTAATATTCGTAATCTTTGTATAACTAAAAAGTTACTAAATCAGGGTTACCGTTACCATAAACGTCGTAAACCTTTGCAAAATTTTATTATCGTAACCATGATCTTCTTTCCAAATATAAAAGTAATTTAAGGACTCTTCTGCGACAAGGACTATCACAACCTGACTTCTATGGTGATGTTGTTTATAAACTTCGTAAGATTCTAGGTCATGATCACTTTCATACTATCTTTGTTAAACCTGTTAAAAAGTTTATCAAAAGAGGTTATGACCCCATCATTTTGCAACGTACTGCATGCTTGGTGGTGGACCCTTTTACAGTTCGCCACTATGCTTTCCTGTTTAATTGTACGATGACCGGACAGGCTGTGGACCCTGTGATGACGCCTACCTAAAGCCCATTGGGACGGTGGCGTTTGATGTTTTTCCATGATCTTTCTTGTCGTGCCCTTAATGGTTTATTCTCTTACTGCTCTGGCTTCTGCAAAGTCATTGAGTACCTTCATTGTGGCTTTCTAGGCTATTGTTTCTTTGTATTATATTTACACGAGCATATTTGTGTTTTACTTATATTGCCTATTGATGCTGCCTTGTTGGTTAGAGATTAGATCATGGCGGGGATTTCTTTATTTACACTGTCCTGTTTTAATGGGATGACAGTAGGGTAAGTGTGAGGTTTGGTGCACCCTAGAACCGGTTTAAACCCCCAGTGGCCTACTTTGCCACTGACCGTTCCAAGGCGGTAGCCCTATTGTCAACCCTTTTTGTGTTTGTGATGTCGTTTACATTTATTATTGCTTTTGCCTTCTTGCTTGTCTGTTTGCGTGTTTGTTTCTGTGTTTTGTTGTTTACTGTCCTCATTGAATGCTACTTTCCCTGTCCGATCATTTTATATTTATTTTATTGAAAGATGCCGTGTGTATTATCTGTAGCGGCATTATGGGCAGATGCCGTCTGTACTGTTTATGGGGACCTTATTGACAGATGGCGTAAGTTTTGTCTATAGGGACCTTATTGGCAGATGCCGTCTGTATTGTCCATAGGGACCTTATTGACAGATGTCGTATGTGTTGTACATAGGGCCCTTATTGACAGATGCCGCCTATATTGTCTATAGGGACCTTATAGACAGATGCCGTCTATATTGTTTATAAGGACCTTATTGACAGATGCCGTCTGTATTGTCTGTAGGGGCATTATTGACAGATGCTGTCTGTATTGTCAATAGGAACCTTATTGGCAGATGTCGTATGTGTTGTCCATAGGGCCCTTATTGACAGATGCCGCCTATATTGTCTATAGGGACTTTATTGACAGATGCCGTCTGTATTGTTTAAAAGGACCTTATTGACAGATGCCGTCTGTATTGTCTGTAGGGGCATTATTGACAGATGCTGTCTTTTTGTCTATACGGACCTTATCGACAGATGGCGTTTATGGTCTATAGATACTTCTTTTGACAGAATGCGTCAGTATTGTCTGTAGGTGCATTGTCGACAGATGCCGTCTGTACTGTTTATAGGGACCTTATTGATAGAAATCAACTGTTTTGTCTGTAGGGACCTTATTGCCTTCTGTACTGTCTTTAGGAACCTCATTGACAGATGCCGTATGTATTGTCTATAGGAACCTTATTGATAGATGGCGTAAGTATTTTCTATAGGAACCTTATTGACAGAATGCGTCAGTATTGTCTGAAGGTGCATTATTGACGGATGCCGTCTATACTGTTTATAGGGACCTTATTGACAGACGCAGACTGTATTGTCTATAGGGATCTTATTGACAGATGTCGTCTGTATTGTCTATAGGAACCTTATTGACAGATGCCATCTGTATTGTCTATAAAGACCTTATTGAAAGATGCCGTCAGTATTGTCCATATGTGCATTATTGACAGATGCCGTCTCTGTTGTCAATAGGGACCTTATTGACAGATGCTGTCTGTATTGTCTATAGGCGTTTTATTGGCAGATGACGCCTGTATTGTCTATAGGGACATTATTGACTGATGTCGTCTGTATTGTCTATTGCGACCTTATTGGCAGATGGCGTCAATATTGTCTATAGGGGCATTAGTGTCAGATGGCGTCTGTATTGTCGATAGGGGCATTAATGACAGATGCCGTATGTATTGTCTATATGGACCTTCTTGACAGGTGGCGTCTATATTGTCTATTGCGACCTTAATGTCAGATGGCGTCAGTATTGTCTATAGGGGCATTAGTGACAGATGGCGTCTGTATTGTCGATAGGGGCATTAATGACAGATGCCGTATGTTTTGTCAACATCAACCTTATTGACAGATTGACAGATGGCGCCAGTATGGCCTGTAGGTTCGTTATTGACAGTCTGTGCTGTCTATAGAGAGCATATTGACGCATGGCGTAAATATTGTTGAAAGGAAACTTATTGATGGATGGCGTCATTATTGTACATAGGTACATTGTTGACAAATGAAGTTTGTATTGGATACAGGTACCTTAGTGACAGATGATGTTGGTATTGTCCAAAGAAACCTTATTGACATATGGAGTTCTTATTGTATATAGGGTACCAATTGATGGATTGTGCCTATATTGACTATCAGGACCGTATTGACAGATAACGTACACACTGTCTATAGGGACATTTTTGACAGATGGTGTCAGTATTTTCAATAGGGACGTTATCGCCAGATAACGTCAGTATGGTCTATACGGACCCTATTTACAGGTGGCGTCATTACAAAAGAAAGATCCAGTATGCAATTATTTGAAGGTCACCAGAAAATCCCATAAAATTAATCTCACCGTGTGTACAGGCAATCTCATAAGATAGATTGTATCAGATTTGTCTTATAAGATTTGTCCTATGAGATAATCTTACCGTGTGTACCAGGCTTAAGACCTGTACAAATAACTACGATAACGACTAGGACATCAGACTAAATACTAAGCACGAGAAAATGTTGGGGGCTGATCTCAAAATTGTATAACAACCTGGGTTTTAGTAGGTTCACAGGGGTTTGTGTAGAAAATAAGCCAATAAAAATCAAATTAAAAAAAATACATGTTATTTATATTTCTGTCAATCTATATAAACGTCATATGCATCGACCTTTCAGACTATCTTTACTTAAGGGTGCCCTCTGGTGAATATCAGAACAGTAAGAATTTTTAATTTCCCTGTTTTTTATGAAGACTAACATATTACTAGTTAGTTTCTGGAAAAATAATGATGGGTCGGTGATTTAACTTTTTCGCAAAATTAATCTTTAGTAATACACTCTCACAGTGTGGTTTTAAATTCTGAATCAGCTGCAAATTGTGTATGGCAACTTATATGTGTGTAGTGTGGTTTGCAGAACAGGTATCGATTTTCCGTCTTTTTTAATGCAATAGTTCATACTTTAGGACGAAAAATTAAGGATTGTGGTATTTTTATCACCATCTGAAAAATTATTACATCCCTTGTCATTACCCCACCCAGTTTACTATAAATTGCATTTTTAAATTTGTGATCAATCAATTTTTCATGATAAAGGAACAGTAAACTTTTTGAGATATTTTGTCTACAATATATACAAGACCTGAGTTTTAGAATGAAAAAATAAAAATTGGGGGTCGGTGTGCATATAAGAAAGATATTCAATAAAAACTGAGAAAAAAATGTGCTTTTTTAGATTTCGACGAGCTCTGACATATAATGGCATAGGTCTGTAACAAATAATAGGAACAATACTTTTTATTGCTGTCTCTGTATATCCTAACACATGTCTTTGTAATAAAGTTTAAATTAAGTGAATATCTTAAACGGTTTTTGAGAAATACCATCTTTTGTACCCCTTCCCCCCATTTTGGCTTATGTTAAAAATTGTCAATTTTGGGCACAAAATGTGAGGTCAAAAAAAATTTCTTAAAAATTTTCATTTTTTTGACACTAAAATAACCCTATTGGGCATTAGTTTGTTACTGTATAATTATTTTTTCCAGTTTTATTATAATTTTTGAAATATAACAAATGTAAATTTCCGGAAGTGCAAAAATCCAAAACCTCAGCAGTGGCCACCCTTAAGACAGTCTTTGATGCAACCACCCAGACTCGGCTTGCCTCAATAATTGAGCACTAAAAATGGTTTGATAGGAGGGTACAAATCAGAGGCAGGAAGTTCCAAGATTTCGGTTTGAGTATTTGTGTGTGGGAGGGGCAAGGGCGGTGGGCGGAGGATCCTTCAAAATAAAATGTTGTTCTACATGACGTTTAGCGAATTCTGTTCAATTTCTCCAGAATAATTTTATGTTAAATCCAATGATGACTAACAGTAGAAATGGCGCGCGCCCAATGTAAGCCGGCATGCATAGGTTATACTTGTGGGATTTAGAGGGAGGCGGCGCCGGGTCCGCCCTATCACCGAATCCGCCTTAGCACATGATAAATACACTTTTATCCCTTATGTCTTACCCTAAAATTGCCACCGTAGCCGGGATAGTGAAGACGCTGCGTCTAAAACTGTCTTGCCTCTCACTACTGTGGGTTCGACTCCCACTGGGAGCTCGAATTGTCAAGCGAGAAAATGTAATTTCTTAAAGGGTTTCATGTGTTGTAGAAATGTATTGATATTTTCTATTTTAGATGGTATGAATATAATGAATTAAACTAAAATTACCCTTTATTTAAAAGAATATTCACTGCGGAACAGCAATATGTGCTATCCTTGGTGACGCACCAGGATATATTTAAAGGGACAAACCGCAATTTTGCTTGTTTGTTTTTTAAGTCGCGGTATACGTTTAATTTTTTAACACATTTGAATAGTGCAAATAAATTGCTATACATATTCCTAACTGTTGATTATATTGCACCAATAAATGTATTTGAAAACTCAAATTGTACTACCTATTATTTCAATATCTGACTTTAAATACAAAACCCTGGGTTTGTAAAACTGAAAGATCGTGCTGCGCGTGCACTTATCGCCTTGAATGCACACTAGAACAATTGAATTTATCAGTTAACCCTAAAATCGAAATGGATGAGGCCGCCACTATTGAAGGTTAGTTTTTTTCTTTTACAATATATGTAATACACGAGTGCTCATTTAATAAAGATTTGTTTCGCATTTTTTCGGCGTTTATGCGGGTTTAAACGTCGGTAGTAAATGGCGTAATCCATGAATCGCGTTAGTGTTTTATAGCGGAGGAAATAACCAGAAAATAGTTCAGATTGTTATACAAGTATGATATTTTGCACAGAGCTTGCACATTTTTGCACAGTGCTTGCAAATATTATATTTAAATGAAAAATAACCTGAGCCAATTCAGTTTCGAGTATTTTCAAGATGGCCGCCAAATATCCAAGATGGCGACCAAAATACTGCAAATATAAGATACAACTGTATATTAAACTAATACTTTCTCTTCTTCACTACAGTTTGGCTTAGACTGTAAAACCGACAATCATTTTGGCAAATATTTCGGCATGATTATGCATTTATTCAAAATAAAAATATGAGTATACCCCACCCACCACAAACTATATGTTCAGTCTATGCTTTACATTCTGTAGTGGTTATCAGATGTTCGGGTATTCATATAATTGAGGTTATATACGTATTTTGATAATGATATCCGGATGTACTTATTAACGGACGACACCTACTTACTCTTTGCTTTTGCCAATTAAATCAATACCCCACCCACAAAATCCCATAGAAATACGAAAATACTACCAATATCGACATATTTAAACTTAAGTTTGGACTGATACTATCTTCAAGCGGCGTTTTTTTCTACTGACTGTGCTAAGGCCGTACCCATATTATGGTTTTTGTGTCGCATGCGTTGCTTCTGCTTTCCCCTATACTTTGTTTTTAATGTATGATTTGGTTGATTGTGTTCTGTGAATGCTACATTTCCTGTTCGAATTGTATATCTACTTTTAGATTTAGTCCTGATAAACTACTTTCAAGTTTGCATTCTGTTCAAATTGCCACGCATAGCTATATGGCGCTGTACAAGCCAAAGTAGCACGTTAGCATTTGCAACTTCTACATGTACGGTATCTTTTCTTACAACCACATTGCTGAAATGCTTGACATATAGCTGAAACTCGGAAAATAGTTGTCCAATACGGTTCAAGTGGCACCAGCGTATGTGCAGACCCATTAAGACCGATAAAGTATAACCTGATATTTAGTAGTATGCACCTGCACCTATCAATCTTTTACTCTGCCTAGGGTATGGGGGCGGCAGGACATTCCCCGGTGATTAGACAAAACACTATTTCCTCGTGGTAGGAAATCATACACAAACATGGAGAATTTGATATTAACACCTACCCTGCGGAATTTACATAAACCTTGCCCCTAGTGATGGGAACTAGACAACAAATGTGTACATTTGTGTATGCCCGCCCCCACCACCTGCCCCGCCCTAGGACCACAACAAAGGTGTATATATGACTGAGACCATTCACATCCTGCTTCATAGCCACATCGATATGCATGATGTATTAATGTAGCTTGTTGGTGAAATTGCGTAATTTCAAGAGTTGTTTTGTATAATGGCTTCATTTACCATCCGTGTACTGCTTGATTTATTATACAAAACACATGAAATTTCACCTAAAGCATCATAACCTGATTCATCAATACCGCTGGGATTGTTTCTGAGGTTTACAAAATTTTCTATGCATACTTCCCCCTTTCCCGTGGAAGGTTTCAACGGTTTAGCAACATATGAAGGAATGAAATATGAAAATGCTCAGGTCTTTGGACCTAACCGGAGCACGATGTAATGTATGCATAGCCATTTTAAATCCTTCCCTCTTCCATAGGCAATCCAAAGCGGATCTATGCCAAAGTTCTTAGGGCGTTTTGATGACAACCACGTCAGTGTCAGAGCCGGACATTATAATTATCCTACACCTGTTCTTGAATTTATGTTTTCCACGTATACTTATTTGTGTGTGAGCAACTACGTGGTTATATGGTGCACGTTTATCTTTTTCAATAGACACATTAACTGTTTGTTTTGTATAATTATGCTGTTACAACAATTGCCTTTGTTAGACATGCCTACGACTGATTTTGCGATTAGTAAAAACAATTCAGTTTTATTTCGAAATAATCGTAAAATGTTTTGACATTTAGCCGGCACTTTGCTTGAATCTCAACCATTTGTCCTAATACCTGAACCTCTGGTATCCCTTGTACTGCTTAACCTTTCGAAGTATCACTCAACCAATTGTCAATTGCGACGTAGATCTTGTTTTATTTTCGACAGTACGACTCAAACATTGGTCTCAATATATCATATTTCCTTTCAGGTGGAATCTACTGATTTTCATGCTCAAAAGAACTCTCCGATATCGCACTACCGAGTTTGACATGAGCTAAAAAATCGAAAAAAGAGATTTCAGTCATTTTATTTACATCGATACACAACCATTGGTGTTCCGGACTTGCTTGAAAGACATAATTGTGTAGCTGAATCAGTCTCAGAATCATCTGTGAGACATGCAAAGAAGTTATGTTATTGTCTTGAAGCAACATGCAAAGAAGTTATGTTATTGCCTTGATCCAAAAGTACTTATTGATGCATAACAGTCTGCTACTCATTTATCTACAACCCATTTCTGATCAAAATTAAAATGCTGCTAGAATCATCAAGGAGTGGATCTCCTTCAATTCCTAAAACGTATCTTTTATATTTTATTTGGATGAGGAAATATCACTTTCACCTTAGTGAATCTCAACTGTTCTACAAGGCTACACATGTTTGTAACTGAAGTCATCCATCTCCTTAAAGCAGATTATCGGTCAACCATATTTCCCAAGCATTTCCCTTGACTTGCATTTTATTTTGTTCATGAACCTGGTTAATATATTGCTGAAATCATGTTCTTCAGTTTTGCTCGGAAATGTTCGCTTTATGATTTAGCTGCACTCACTAGATGCTCAAGTTGCCGATCAATCAAACGAATTGGAAGCCGTCCAGCATGACCAAGGGCAAACACGTAGAGGATGAGTTCCGAAGTATACTATTTGTCTAGCTGAATATCTTTCTCTATACGAGTTCACAAAGTACAGAAAAAAAGTACTTCAAAATCCAGGACCTGATTCCATAGCTGAAACGGGACCTTCTTTAAATGATATACATGACACTATATAATAATAATAATAATAATAATAATAATAAATTCTTTATTTCATGAAGGTACAACTCATTAAGATTATACAAACAATTGCACAACACTTATCTTCCATGAGGCCTTCTGATAACAACAGCAACTTATAAACAATAGCAAGTGAATACATGCACGTAACATTAATAATATGTTTCAAGCTGGCATTCAAAACAAGTATTCACTATTAACACAACTTAATTTGAGCAGAACACCTGTTATCTTGAAATAGAAATAATTTATAATTGTGTTTGAAAGCATAAATAGAAACAGAAGTCCGGATATTTTCTGGGATTGAATTCCAAGTCCGCATGGCAACATAGGTAAAAGATTGTTTTAAATATTCGGATTTAGGTCTAGGATGCTTAATGTCATGTTTAATGCATGATCTTAAATTATATCTGCTATTTTCAGAAAATGTTATTAATTTACTTATGTATATTGGTGTAAGATTATGAATTGCTTTATAAACTAAAACACCTACTTGAAATTTACATCTTGTTTCAAATGACATCCAATTTAACTCATTGAAAAGATTTGCAGAAGGTGTATGTAAAGGTTTTATCAAAATCCAGCGTGCGATGCTTTTTTGTAAAGTAACAACCTTTGTAAAATTTAATTTAGTACAATTACTCCAGAGGATAGATCCATAATCAAATATTGGAACTAAATATGCATTATAGAATAGCTTTTTCATATCAAGTGTCAAATATTTAGATATTCGTCTTAAAAGAGTGAATTTACTCGATATATGATTACAGACTTTGCTTATCTGAACATCCCACTTTAGATGTTGATCTATTGTAATTCCGAGAAGTTTTTGAGAAGACACTGATTGTATCAGGCAATTATCTATCGAAAGCGTGAGTTTTCGAGAATGGTTTATTTTATATTTCGAACCTAATAGCATACATGTTGTTTTTGTAGGATTTATAACCATGTTATTTATAGTGCACCATTTATTTATGTTATTTAAGTCAGTTTGTAATTTATTCTCAATGGATGACACATCCAGCACTGATGTATGTAGCGTGGAGTCATCAGCATACATGTCAACTGAAGCTTCTTTGGAAGCTAAAGGTAGATCATTTACATAAATCAAGAACAAAAGTGGTCCTAGGATAGATCCCTGAGGGACACCTGATTTGATGATTTTCTCCTCAGATTGATACTGTCCAACTCTGACTACTTGTGTCCTGTTAGACAGATATGACTGAAACCAACGTATTGTTAAAGTCGAAAAATGATACAAATGCAGTTTGTATAATAGTATCTCATGATCAACCATATCAAACGCCTTTCTCATGTCAAGGAAAACACTGCCAACAAAGTTTCCAGAATCAATTTGTTTCAACCAGCTATCAACAAGGTTAATAAGTGCTGTTTGGCAAGAATGATTTTTAAGAAATCCAGATTGAGCCGAGTACAAAATACTAAATTGTTGAAAGAAAGAGTGCAGTTGCGCAGCAACATGCTTCTCAAATATTTTGGAAATTGTTGGTAATAATGAGATAGGTCTATAATTGTTCGGGTCATCTTTTGGTCCATTTTTGTGTATTGGTAACACGCATGCCTTTTTTAGCTGATCAGGAAATATGCCTTGATCTATGCATTTATTAATGATTGAAGTGATAGCATTAATGATACAATCCGATGCTGCTTTTATAATACGAGGTCCAATACCATCTATACCTTTTGCTTTATTTATAACTAATTTATCAATTATTAACCTTACTTCGAAAATCGAGATGTAATCTATTTTAAACATTGCCTGTTTTAATTTATTATCAATACGTTTGTTTAATTCAGCGTAGTTATTTGCATATATTGGAGTTTTGTTTATTGTATTAGCAATATTAACAAAGTGGTCATTCAGAGCGTCAGCTATATTTTTCTCCCCCTCAGTTGTAACATTATTAATATTTAAAATTGGTGGTAATTTTATAACAGTTTGATTGGTCTGTGCAGATATTGATTTAAGATGCGACCAAATAAATTTAGAGTCTTTTTTATCTTTAATTGCATTTGCAAAAAACTTTTTCTTACCTAAAGTAATCAGATGGTTAGTTTTATTCCTCCATTTTTTATATTCTGGCCATTTTTTAGCTTTATCGCCATCTCAATGTATGGTTGGCATACATATTTACCTTTAGCTTGTAAAAGGCACATTCAGTTCTCTTAAAATTGTTTTTGAAACATTTGAATCAAATATAAACGATTCGGCCGTATCATTTGATTCGATAGGAGCTTCAGAGGGGACAGTTATCCAGCCCTTGTATTTCAGTACATTACATAGTACCTTCAAAATTATCATTTTGATGTGCAGCCATTCAATTATAATAAAAATTACCACCGAATATTTTGCCAATGCAAATATCGGAAGATCTGCTGTTATTACCGTCGTTTGTACAGGATTAAGAAACGCAACCACATTCTTGACCATATCCATATAATGGTTGACTGTTGCCACGGAGTACGCTTGCTCTTAAAATAACGACAATAACGCTGTGATAGTGTAACTTATAATGATGAAACACGGCTAGAGGCGTGTGTGTGTGATGGGGGTTGGGGTCTAGTGTGAGGAAACTTCTTCTTAAAGTATCAGGTATACTCCTCTGTTGTTTGGGTATGTATTGTTTCAGCTAAAGATGATACTGACATTGCATTACAGTCAATTTCCCTTTGGATAGTACTGATACCCCAAATGCCGTTTTTAACAGACGTAAACAAATAATGTCAGAATTATACTATATAATTTGATTACATGTCCTAACGTGAACAGTCTGATTCGTGTTCAATACATTTCATGAAAGAAACTAACCCGCCAAATAAAGGCAAAGTTACAAATCGTTTATCGAAACATGCCCTTAGCTATGCGTATGAATGTTAAAAATCTCATTTCAGTTCTATAATAAATAATATCAAGCACAAAATATTGTATTTGCAATAGAGTGTATTGTTATTCAAAATGCCACCGATTTCTATATCAACAAAACGTTATCATATACTAACGAATATCCGCTCTTGGAATGTCTTTTACTGGTTTAGGGCTCATTCGTTTTAGTTTTAAGTCCATTAAAAAAAGCAAGTAAACTGCTTAACCAGAACAGTAGGAATGGTTTATGTAAAAAAATAAATAATATACTGTCAAATTGTTCTCGAGCATAACATTTCGAAAGACGTAAATCCCGTCATAAATGTATTACTCAGCCAATAGTAATAATTATCATAATGATTTTATATTTCATTTTAAAGGAAAACAGCAAACAAAAAAAGGCGTGCACCCACGTATTCCTAATTATTTTACATCGAAAATAGACTAAAATCGCCCTGTTTTAAGCGTCTATAAAACTTAAATTAGTGCGTATTTAATGTTTCCCCACACGTATAATTATGCTTCTTAATGCTCATAAACACAATTTTCCTCTTAAAAAAAACAATTAATTATACATTTAGATTATATGATAACAGTTATGATGCACATCGATTCAAATTTAATGTGTTACTTGACAAAAAAGGAGTAAAACATCGTTATTTCAAAACCACAGTTTGAAGTATATTGTGTATATTTAAGAGGTCCTTAAAGCGTGCACTGTAGCTCGACATTTAGGTAAGTTTGCTCTACCCACGCAACAATGAATACATGTACATATCAAAATAAAATGTTTCCTATGAAATATATTTTGTATGATTGTAGGTTTTGTGTGATTTCCCTACAAGTTCATGTAGTGTCAATAATAAATTCCATTGGCCTATATACAGTGATTCGCAATCGCTTGGTCGAGCATTCAAGGCGTATTGAGAAATTAGTCGGTATTCCTTATCGTAATCCTTACCGTTATCGTTACCGTAGTTAGTTGTACAGGTCTAATGAAAGGATTTTCACTGAAAACTGCAATTTTTTACTGAAATAAATTGATTGATTCTATTGAAGTATCGATATATTACGTTAATATATGATAATTTATTGCAATCGAAATAAATTTATGAAATATTTATATGTGTTAAAAAACGAGTTTAACATAACAGTAATGTGTATGTTTGTTTGTTTGTTTGTATGTTTTTTTACATCATTTTCAACACATGCAAGGTTTTTCGAGTTTGTGTTGGAGGCAGACCACCAACTTTTACTGGGTATAACCAGTATTGTATACCTCCCCACATCCGTATTAAGGAATCAACACTTCCTCACTTACAGGTCAAGCTCCCAGTGGGATTCGAACCCGCAGCGGTGAGAGGCGATGTTTACAACGCAACGCCATTAACCATTCGGCCACAGAGAAGCTTGTAAAGTGTATATGTTATTATAAATATCACATTTATGAGAGGGTGATAGTAACAATGTTATTCGGATATTGATCGGATATTGATTAATCTTACTATCACCCTCTCATGAAAGTGATATTTATTATTATATCACATTCATGAGAGGGTGATAGTAAGCATGTTCACCCTGAGGATATGATTATCGGCCGAGGCGAAAGTGATAATTAATATTCGAATATTCGGATATTGATTATCATATCCTCATGATTATCGCCCGAGACGAAGCCGAGGTTGATAATCAATATTCGAGGTTGATAATTAATATCCGAATATTCGGATATTGATTATCACCCTCGGCTTCGCCTCGGGCGATAATCATATCCTCAGGGTGAACATTCTTACTATCACCCTCTCATGAATGTGATATTTATTTTATTATACCGAAAACCCCTCGGGCAAAAATAATTATTGAAATCGGTAAAGTACTTCTGAAGTTATGATTAGTTAAAAAGATAAATTTCACCATACTGATCCGATGACGTCACCGAAACAGCGCGCATCAAAGTTGTGCATGTAATAATTATTTTACTATCACCCTGCGATTTACTATCACCCTGTACTATCACCCTCGCGTAAGATAGTGAGAAATTACACATTGTTGTCTATGGGGATTTAGCATGGGCGTTTCATGTGAGGTATAATAAAATTATACTAATATTCAGCAGTAGGTGCATTCAAGCGCTCCAGTATATTTACTTGGAGGTTTAAGGGTATAGTAATGACGAAATTTCGTCTATATTAACAGGTATGCCTTTAAAATATACCTCTTAGGCCAAGAAATAATGTCACCGGTTCTGTATGTATTTTTCCTAGCAACACAATAAAAAAAGGTCAAATATATTCTTCGGCTCACAAGACGAATGTTTATAAAAAGGAAATATTAAAAGTAAAACAAACTAGTAATTTTATTTCATTGTATGTTTTACAATGTTGACGATTTTCTACTTTCTTGTCTCGTACGTTCCTCTATTAAAAATAGCTTTCTATGCAACTCCGTGGTGACCGTGAGTGATATTTGGTTTATATTTGGTGTTGTCATGTTATTATGTTTAATATCATGTTATTATGAGAAATATGATTTGATCAGAACGTTATATCATGTTTTATGGAAACAATATATATATAAATTCCAAACAAATGCATGTTTGTTCGGCTCTGTGACGTGTTTTTCCCATCTTCATGTGATGAGTTCAAAGCTCATTTTGGAGCAATTTTAAATTATATATATTAATATATACATCATTGAGGCCCTCAACATCTTAGTTTTGAATAATGTTTTCTGGTTGTAATTTCTACCTTCGTGTAGTAAAAACAAAACAAACAAAAAACGACCTACCTAGCCTATTTTCTTGAGCAGGAAACCTGAAACACGACTATTTTCTTGGCCTTAAGCTATAACTGTTTGCAAATGTGCGTTATAACTGTGACAGTGATAACCATTTATTAGGGTATTAAGGATACACCACCAGCTGAATTGGAAATCTTATGACCACGTGTGACATTGGACACTATTTCTTACTCAATATGCGTTGTAGTCTAGATCA
This sequence comes from Cyrtodaria siliqua, assembly GCA_037043455.1. Taxonomy (NCBI): domain Eukaryota; kingdom Metazoa; phylum Mollusca; class Bivalvia; order Adapedonta; family Hiatellidae; genus Cyrtodaria; species Cyrtodaria siliqua. Next base: position 231,774 of record JAWPHD010002489.1, read on the forward strand.
TCTGCGACGCTTGTTTGTTTTCAATACAAACGCCTAGAACCGTCCTGCTGAACAAACTTTGATTTTTGGCGATACACTGGCAAAGTTTCTGATTGGCTGAGACAGGAACTCCTGCTATCCAAAATATACTTTGTTTGTTTGTATGGTGTTTTACGTCATTTTCAACACATGTAAGGTTATACATGACGGTCGATTGGTTTTTATTTTTTATTTATTATTTTATTTTTTCAAGATATACAGAAAGACAATAAATTTATATATAAACAAAGAGGGAAACTTCATCCTTATATCGACAAACTAAATGCGGATGGTCAGATAATAATATTATAATAATAACGGTCATGGTTCTCGTTTTAAATTTGTTTATTCACAACTGGTCAAGACGTTGGTATTTACAATCAAGCGTCGAATGTGATCAAGCCTATATGCCTTTAAATCATTAGCTATGTCACAATCTCAATTACTTTCCTAACTTATTTAACAAAAAGTATATTTAATGAGAAAAAAAGGTTTTAAAATATGCAATAGTTTATTCATAATTGTGGGTCTTATGTTATAAAAAGTTCAACGTTTGTTTTAACGTTATTCATTCACTTTTTTTTCTTCAAATTTTAGATATTTTTATTTTTTCTATCGTATGACGAAAGGCAGGATCATATTCGAAGCCCCGCCTCACGTGAAATCCTTCCATTCATCATATTTACTCTAGAATATACATTAATCGAAAAAATACAAGCTTTCGGATGAAGGTACTGTAATAATATTGAGTACTGATTCGCATATCACCGGCATTTTTGGCGGTTTTGGACTCTGGTATCTAATGACAAATTAACCATTACTACCGGCGTCCAAAACCTCCTAAACGACGATTAAATGCGAATAAAATATTCTCAAACAAACCATAATGACGGCTCTGCATTTTAACTGTTGATTACTTTCACAAACCAACACTTGGTTCCGCTGTTTTCTTTTTACCAAGTCTTAGTTCACAGAGTACCTGTACTCTTCTGTTAACATGCACGGATTTTTTAATTGAATTGAATTGGGGTTTTAAGGCGCACCAGCACATGAAAGGTTATATGGCGCCTAACAGGCATGAACATGCCAGGCTCATCCTCCATGTACATCGAGATAAAATATGGAGAATGGGCCTAGAACCTTCTCACCTGCAGAGTTGCTGCACATTTTATTGTAGACACCCCATTTACGCTGGAGCCACGTTTATTGTTTTTCTGCCACTGCTCTAGTGATTTGAGCGAGATGGCACCTGAAACAATGCAGGGGTCATGATGAAGACCTTTAATGAGCATGAACAAAAAATGATAAAATGAACATGAATTGGGAGGGGGGATGGGGGTTGAGTTTCACCCCTCTGCCTACAACACCAACGGGATCTGCAGTGGCCCTATTCTTTGCCCCGGAACCAAACGGGCCCCCGGAACCACACGGGGCCCCGGAACCATACGAGGCTGCACGGATTTAGTGCACGGTGAACCCCCTTAATCCGTGCATGCAACAGCAGACAAGGAGTAAATCTGTGATGTTATGTAAATTCATGCAACCCCGCTCTCTAAAATCTGAGAAGTTATTTTCTCTTCTTTTTTTTAGAAAAACGGTGCCCCCATTTCATCTAATCTTAAATCCTGGATCCGCCACTGGTTAAAGTACTGGTATGACGTCACTCTATTGTTGTAACTGTGCATTATTTGCATACTGACGTCATTTCGAATTTTTCAACTTCATGATACTAGTATCGATCGAGGGCGAGAATGCATTATTTGCACAAATCAACGGCGGATACATGTGTTTGCCAGTTGCACCGCGCATAAAGGAATCAACTGTTGATTCATAAAAAATAATCCACAGTTACAACAAAGAGTGACGTCATAGCAATGGTTTAATTAAAAGAAGGATCGACTGTAACGGGACAGTTAAGTGTTATTTTCAGAGGTCAAGCAGACGTTTACAACAATATAAAATTCATACACCTGGTACACTATCGCTTGCAGAAATGAATTTCCTATCCGACAATACCTTTCTTCTAATATCCGTGGCCAACTCGCCGAGATATATATCAAAGTCAAAAGTCACCAAAGTGCAGTTATTTTCTGGACGCAGGTTTTCTGCACCTCTGACGCACATACAGAGGACTCATACTTTTAAATCTACTGCATCTTCGGGACGCGCTCCAGTAAAATATCCATTTCGTTACTTTTCTATGTTTTTGCTACTTGAACTTCAATTAAAATGTATTGTAGGCGCTTGTTCTAAATAAAATAAAATTGCAAATAAAAGCGTCTATCACCTGCTCTATCACTATCATTCAGCTGCCAATTGTGCTATGCGTATACATTTATCAAGCGTTCAATGGAAATGTACAGAAGTTACCGAGGAAAAAATGTGTCTCTCTAATTTAAGTTTGTTCAATTGTTCACTGCAAATATAACATACTTAAACACACAACTAAACACAATCTATTTTATTCTGATAAAAACGGCATGTACTGGAGCGTCAAACGTTCATGGGATTGACATGCTCTAACGGGTTTTCGCATTTTTCAAAATGTGGAAATTATTCGAAAACGTCTCTCTGCCACCAAAATAACAAAAGACAAACCTGAACATCTTCGAACTCAACGCGTCTATGATAAAAGTAAGCAAGACGGAACATGCTAAGATAGCTGGAACCAGGAATTCAATGGGTTAACCATGACAAATGGGAAAAGTGATATGTCCTGTACATAATGTTAAATTGGGAAAAAAATAAAAAATATATAAGTTGAAACTGCAGAGCTCCGAGTGATATCTTGCATTATAATGATGATGAAGTTTTGGTAAGGGTTATATCCAAAATTTGTTATTTAAACGTGGGACCCCCAATATCAGGGTTGGGACCCTTAAATAGTTTTTCCAGGAGTCCCTGGACCCCCGAAAAAACATCCTAGGGAAAACCCTGAAAGTGCTACTTTAAATCTACTCGTCATTTGTCTAGAAATCCGGTTTACATTCCAAAACTACGTTTCTTTTGGTTTTCGTCAATCTGATACAATCGAGATATTGCCATTGAACTACAAACGTCATAATTCTTTAAACTATTCTGCATTATGACATAAGTAGTTCAATCTCAGAATCTCAATTGCTTCAAATTTACCGAAAATAACAGAAACATAATTTTGGAATGTAAACCGGATAACTAGGCACTTTGGTGACTTTTGATTTTGATATCTCGGCGAATTGACCAGGGATTGTTGAAAGAAAGGTATCGATATTGATGGATAAGAAATTCATTTCTGAACGGGATAGTATATCAGGTATGTGTATTTGATATGTTTGTATACGTATACTTGACTTCAGATAAACAACATCAAAAATTAATGTTACAGTCCTTCATAAATAATTATAATAACATAAAGTAATAATCAAAAGAAGCAATTCGTGTGTACCTATTAGCCTTAACTACTCAAGGAAATAACCATAAGCGAGTACCTGAATGTAATATAAGATACCCGGGTACGAAACCTCTCTCTGTTCCAGCCCTCATTATTAATATGACGCACGATCAAATGTGTGGACAGATGCATAACAATTAAATTGCAAAAATGGGTCATGTTTACCACACCCCACCCACTCGGTACACTTTGCTAACCCTTGCCTTAATCGGTTAATCATCTGCAAACTCTCGCAATTGATGTTGTACATTGTGTCGGAAATAAGTATTATTTTATACAGCGATGTCACATGGCATAATTTACCATTAGTAGTGAAACGATTTACAGCAAATCTGAAACAGTCATTCATCTTCAAGAATCAGATTCGATGCAAATTATTTTTAGTTGTTCTATTAGTTTTAATTCGTACAGTTATGTGCAGGCCCGGAAATGAGTTCACACCTTTTCAATTCCAGATGATACATATTACATTTGGATCACATGTGATTGTTAATCCTGGTCAAATATCAGTTTTCAGCGAAAAAATATTTGTCCATTTTCCAGTTGTGCTTGTGTTTAAACAGTACTTCTCTTTTTTAAGATTTTGATATGCTAACCAAACATAATAAAAAAAGTACGAAAGGAGAAATTTGCAAATCGTCGATTACAATAAATACAAAATAAATATTGCAGACTCGGTTTGATTGAGAAGTGCTTGCTACCGTTCACGCCGTTCACGCCCTCTATCTCCGGGTTGAGCAGAACTCAATATTTAAAATGCCAATTATACATAAATTTGAGCCATCCTGAAGATGGAAGCATATGACGGAGAACATGGAACCTTCAGTGCGGTATTTTCACACCATTCCATGGCCATCGGCGGATGGTCCCAGTTTCCATAAACGATAAAACAATGAGTGAAATAAACAAAATGGAATTTAGCTGGGAGCAGAGGTTATGAAGCCAGCATATCACAAAAACCTAAACTGCACAGTGTACGTCTGACAAGAGCAGCCCAGTTGATTTTATTTGGCCTAAGTCATTTAACATCATTAAATACACATTGTGAATATATGTGTGCTCCCTACTATTTAACAAGTTTAACCAGTACTTGATAGTAATATATATTCGTTTCGTTTGGTAATTTATCCTTCCGATTTCTCCATAAATGAAATCATTTTGCGTTGATATTTTCACCCTAGTAGTGATTTACAAAATTTGAGATGCACTCGTTCAATTTGATGTGCTTGACTAAAACCCCATACTTCATTAGCGCTATTCAGTATAGGTGAAATTAATTTGTCAAAAAGCTCCAGAACATGTTTAGGTTCAGAAATGTTGACAAATATATACAAATATTTGTTTAACTTAAAAATTGCTTTCTGAGCTTGCCCCGCCAAGGTTTTTTTAGCTTTACTGAAAGATCCTCCGGTTGTGAATACAATGCCTAAATATAAGTATTTACTTACAATATCTAATTTGGTCGTACTGAAATAAAATTCTAAAATTATAGGCAGTCTATACTAAAACTTCTTAACTTTAAGCTTCCATCTGTTATAATATTCATTAAGTAGGTTTAATCCTTTCTGTAATTCTTTGGCTGCTGTGGCAAAAATTATAATATCGTCCTCGTACAAAAGTAAATGTACATACCTCTCGCATGTTTTTCTTACCGCCATCTTGTTCCATATACACGGTTTCCAAAAAAAAGTCTACACGGTTTCGACTATTATGATAGTATTAACTTACGTCACCGAGTGCATTGGCGCGAGTCGAGAGATTACATAATCTTACCCGTCATTTGCATTATACAGGAGTGTTGAATCGTACCGTATTTTACGTTTAAAGACACATTTCGAGCCTATTGTATTTGGGGGGGGGGGGGGGGGGGGGGGGGGGGAGAATTTCTATAGGTAACTGTAAATCGCTGTTAGAAATACATTTGCACAAGGAAATTGAGATTATTAGTTTTTTGTCAAAGGATGAGGCCCGTCCCATAAAGAGTGTATAATAATGTAGTAACAATTATAACCGTTTATATGTTAAAACAACTCTGTATAGATGGATTTTCTTAAAAGACCCGTGTTAACAATTAATAGTTTTTGTATTTTTAGCACAATATACTCTATTATCAGTTACTTCTCTGCCATGTTTTAGTAAATCTCAAATGCAAGAAACTCATCGGGACTTCAAAATTTAAAAATCGTTGTCATCTGTCGGTGTTTTTGATCACCTGAGCCGAAGGGTCAATGTGATGTTCTGGATTTTATAGTTGCACCAACAGCTAAGGTCATTTGGCGACATTCCAGCTTTTTATTGGTGGAGGAAGACCCCAGGTGCAAACCCGGGCATTTTCCCCCCTGGGGAATCGAACCCACAGCGGTGAGGGACATGTGATTTCAAGTCTGAGACCACTCGACCACGGACGACCCCAAGTTTATGTGAAGCATCATTATATGTTTGTTTGAATGGTGCACCTGAGGTCATAAATGCCCCCGCAATGGGGCTTATCAGTTTCATTTAACAAATCTTTAAATAATCTTCTGCAAAAATACATGTGCAGACAGTGGTTACCAAATCCGTATGGACAACCTCATATGGGCCATAGGTGGAACTATATATGGTGCAGTAAAATGATCACTTCTAGTTTGTGTGTTGTTGTTTGTTTTCTGATATTAATAATAACAACAAGAGAATCGGTAAAATCGATGGATGCATCCCAAAAGTTACATAGAAAAAAGTAATGTTTAGTATGAGTGCTTCCTTATTCAAAATGAATCCGTAAGGAACTCTATTATGCTCCGGATAAGATTTTTCAAAAAAGGGAGATAATTAAAAAGTAGTGAAGCTAGAGTTATGGTTCCTATGAACTGCACTCCGTCTCAATGTCCTAATCATTCACACGAACTTTAATCAAGCATATTTTTTGAGTTATGCTCCGGACAAAAAGTGTGACGCACGGACACACACACGGACGGACGGAAAAAGCGGCGACTATATGCTCCCCCATAATAAACAATGTAGTGTTTTTAGTTACAAAATATTTTATATGAAAAACTAAGATAATAGTAAATGAAAAGAAAAAACTGTGATGGGGCCTCAATATAATGTCTCTGTGGTAATCAGTCAGCGAGAAGTAAGCAGTGAAAAAGCATGCTATCCATGATTTTTCAACGACTACAATCAGCTGGGAAATGTGTCTTTAACTTGAGAACCGTGTATGCGACCTGAAAAAGTGCGCGACTGATTTACAATTTCACATGATTGAGTTGAGGTAAGAAATTGTGGTTTTATTAGGCTATCTTTACGCTTTTTTATTTTAAACTCACCAGTTGCAATCTTTCTAAGTTGAAATTTATAGAGCATTATAGAGCAAGTTCATATTTGAAGTTGTGTTATTTCCAGAACGGATACGACAGTACTGGGAACAAAATGAACCGCATTATCCTTTCAAGGGACATATGACAATGTTGATCTTTTAAAACTCGCGGCGTCCCGTTAGTTTTTCTTCATAATTGGCAGTTTTAAAATAATCATTAAGTATATTATTATTAGAATAGTTAAAAGCGACTCTTTTTTCGTTTATTGTAATTCATCAATACTATACATAGGCGTTGGGGACGGGGGCCCCCGCCTGTGTGTGTGTGTTGGGCGGGGGGGGGGGTATGCTTTGTCCTCCACCCCCAATTATTTGAAAAAAATACAACGGTTAGCGCTCAAAAAGTGCTTTTTTCCCTATATAATGTTGTATGTTTTGGTGTAATTGAGCGTGGATAACGTTGATTTTTGTTTTTGCGTGTGAATAAGTTTGTTCCTCCATATAATTGTTTAGCGTTCCCGCCCACCCCCACAATAACTGAAACATAATTTATTTGATTGTCAACTATCTTTTTCAATAAGTTTTCGCCCACCAATAATTGAAACGTTCCTACGTCCATGATATAATACTATCTATGGTAGAATAACAAAGGAAACTTGAAAACCAAACCTACATTTAATATTATATCGAACACGCAGTAGTGGGAGAGTAAGTCAGTTCTTAAGATTAAGGTACCCGATAGTATTGTTGTACTAAAACTGTTTTATGTATATCTCTTTTCATGCTATTGGCTAAATGCCTAAGGTCTTTTTGATGTACTGGTTTGCTATTTTGCCGTTTATCAATAGTCGCCACCCAAGAATAACGTTCAAGGTGTAACACGCCCATTGATTTTTGACGTGAGATGTGTATGAATTAAAATTTAAATACCATGTTGTCATTCACATCTAGACCCAATTCAAAAAATAATAACAACATTCTCATCACAAATGGCACATATGCTGGCACAAAATCCACAGAAAAGTGGGGGTCATATATCTTCTAAGAAAGTACTTGTCTCATGAATGAATGCTCCCTTTAAAAACATAAACACTGAAATGCCAAAATGTTATATTCGTACACTCATTCCCATATAAGCCACAAAAAAAAAAAGATTCCATACTTAAACTTTTAACATGATAATGCATGAAAAATGTAGAACATAGATCAACAATGTGATATAAACCAAAAATGGCATTTAAATGAAAGAAAATGCCTTTTTATACAAAAAAAGAGAATTATTTACTAGCCGCCAATATGCGAACCCAGGCCGACACTTCCTGTGACCTACCAAAGGCTAACATTTTATGTGACACATTTTTTGACACCTTTGCATTTTTTTGTTTCAGTATTATTAGCCAAAATGTAAGAGTATGATTTACTTTTCAATCCAACAAGCGATTATTGCACCACAAACTTTGTCTTTCATTTTACCAATAACCTTTTTGTTATTATCAAAATAAAATTTACTTTTCGGATCATTATCACTGTTGTCAAAAATGTCTTTGTCTTTGTAAAGATCAGCATACACATCTTTTGTTTTTTGTTTTAATTTAATAACATGGAATCAGTGTCAGTAAACAATAGCTTGGATTTTTCATTGTATTTGTTTTTAGTATAATTGTAGTGGAACTCATACATTAAGTTTTTTGACAAGTCTAGAATACTCATATCGACATAACAGGGGCGATTTAAGTCCAGTCTTTCTTTATCCTATTGATGGCAAATACGTTTTTACTGAACATTTTACAAAAATAAATGATTGTCTTGCTGCGATTTCAAAAGGACTTCCTTGTTATGCGATAGCTTAACATTAATTATTTTTCCCAAAAATTGAATTATACATAAGCTTGAAGAAGAAAGCTTTTTCGAAAGCATTTTTACCAGCTGTTCTTTTTGCAGTATTGAAGTCATGTACACTTTCAACCATTGCGACTCATCAAACTGGAGTATCCTGTGCTCTTTTTTGACTTTACGTCTCAATTTTTCATACAGCTTTAAATTTCTGTAGTACGTAACATATTTTTCCTTATCCTTCAATGTTGAGACATTTTTTCTTTACTTTGCTAGGCCCCAAATATTTCTTCAAGTTTTTACAATAGTCGGATAACCACTGTCATTTATTTCCAAAGTTTTCGGAGAGAGAGGGTAGTCATTATGCAAGTCATGCAACTCTTCAGGATATTCGAGATCACACTCAACAATATAATTTGATTTTCCTTGCTCGAATTTGTCAACACATTTGAAATTACCCGTTGGTAATGGTTGGCACATACCCACATATACAAGTTGTTAGGGTAAAGATACATTATATATTTGCTTTCCATGTTGATGTCGCAGTTTTCCATATATTTATTGTTAGCTTTTGAATATCTGGTCGCAATGTAACTTACGTCACCCCTTAGTCCTTTTTCTATGAATAATACGGATCGATGTCGGTAATTAAATCACATTTCAGTCAAATTAATGATTGCATCCTAAGCCAGTCCAGGACGGTTGAAGTAATGACAAGGATCTAATTTGAAGTACTCAAAGCACATTTTTCTGAAATTTCAAAAACATCAGCCAGCAGCAAAACTTCGCTTTTCAATCATGATATTCCCCCATGTTTTTAATCTTAAATGTCTTCCATATTTTCCTAGCATGTTCATAATTTGAATCTGAAATGTACTCGTCATTTAATTGAGAATAAAATCTTTTTTTTTATCAGACAGTTGTTTTTCTTTGAATTGTTCAAAGCTATCCATATAATCATATGGGTAAACTCCTTTTCATTTTATTAGTTCCAACTTTTCACCGGCGAATTCTTGTGAGGTATACTCAAACTTATGGAATGTTTTTTACTAAGTTATCGAGTGATTGGGACTTAAACTGGAAACTATTGATAAACACTAAATTTGGTCCTAACATGAAAGCCATATACCTTTATTTGGTATAACATTTATTGTTTTTTTAAACTTTCCGATGTGTATGAAGTGAGAATCATAGCCTCTCAAATTATGGAATATAACCGGTATTTATTTTTAAGTCAGCCTGAAACTAAGATTGCTTATATCATGAGCACTTCCTCTAAACATTCCACTTATATGCCACTGATCTCTAACTGCCCTATCACATGTCATGTAACGTTTATCACAAATATGACATTTTTCAGCTGCTCTGAATTTTTTCTTCTTCTACTGTGTCAAATCTTTCTTAAAATATATATTCATAGTTTTTTTACAATATTTTTCTTCTTCTTTCATTTTTTCTAAACACTTGTAACAGCGTTTGGTTACCTGTTTGCCACAACTGGTTTGGAATATTTATCATCATAGCAACAACGTTGTACCCATATCCACAATCGGTATGTTGCTGATATGCATCCATATACGAGTTTTCTGGATTATTCGAAGCTGAAGAATTGTTTTCACCTATTGCTTCAAAGTCAGCATATTTTACAAACGTTACCATTAATTGTCTATCCTAGTTTTTAAAGTAAACCTTTTCATTTTCATCTGGCATTTTTATTGCTTGTTTACCATTAAGCGAATGGCAATCAGGTTGCTAAGACCTTTTCTAATGTAAAGCACTGCAAACATGTTTAGCAAAACCATTTGTTTTCTATGTGTGACGTTTGGTTATAAAGTAACCGATTAAAATATTAAAAAAACATATGTAGCACGTCAATTAGGAATACTCGATAAATCCGAATCATCGACACGCCATTTGCGAATTCGTAACTGGAGGGGCCATTTACGAATTAATTTCAAATAACGTTTTTCTAAGAAATATGTGATTAAAATTATAAAAAAGAACAGTATTTAAACGAAATACAATGTATAGTTACATTTTAAACTGAAAAAACACAATAAAACTGAGGAAATGTGTAAATGTCTTCGCTGCGTTTTTCGGGCGTTTTTGCACGATTTCTGTGTTGTTTTACTGCAAGAGGTCGGTGATGTACGTCACAATTTCTTATGATTATTTAAAATCTTTATTTACCTTATCATTTCTTAAATAAAATAGTAATACATCGAGTCTTGTGTTTGAACGGGGACAGTAGATAGACTATATAGTAATAAAGTCCTGGTTTGAATTATGTACATGCTTTATTACAAAAATGACCATCAATATTTTGCCTATTAATATATCAACAGGGACATCTCATGTTCTCCGTGCTTTTACCGAGTTGCAAGAGGGTTCGTCTACATTCAAGTGCGTCTACTTTATGTTATGAAAAAGGATGAATGAATTATGTTTGTTTAAATCAGAGACGTAATACCATACATGACCTCTGCTCAAATTAAATTGATTCTTATCACCTGGGATGATAATTATCGTCGTACATGGCAGCAGCTGTTATAGCACAGACCTAATAACAAGTTATTAATATGTCTGTGGTTATAGTGATATACAGTAGGAGTAGCTAGTTCCTTACACTTGCTATTTTAAATAGGATGACCAATTAAAAAAGCCACATATATATTTTATATATGCTATTGCATATGTCGTTATGGCACTGAAGGAACTAATTATGTCCTTAGGTGTAAACTGTATATTCAGCCAGTGCATTACACGGATGACCCCCATTGATTCGACACTTGGAAATACTCCTCTGGCTAGGGAGTGTAACAGGACCAATTTGACAAATAGCTGATAGACTGCAAACATATAGCTGTTAAATCATATACATTTTGTTGTGATGGAAAATTCGGAGATTTTACACTTAAATCCGGAGATCCGGAGAGCGACTGAAAAATCCGGATTTTATCCGGAGATTTGGCAGGCCTGCAGTACTGGTTATAGCCAGGAGAAGTGTGTGGTCTGCCTCCACCTACAAAATAGACCGTCATATATAACCTTACGTGTTGAAAAAGACGTAAAACAACATACAAGCATTATCATTTGGTTGGCTGGTCTCAATCAATTTTTTGTTTTTCTTTTTGTTACTGTCAAATATATAAAATGGCTGCCACAGTGATGATCATTATGCATAGATTTATATTTGGAAAGGTTTAAAAGTAAATCTACAGCTTTTCAGGATATAATTGAAACTTTAGCACAATATTCCTTGGGAAGGGTCAACTCGGTTTTGTGTTTTTTCATTGCCGCCATTTATTCATGATAGCCGCCATGACCAAAAGTTGGTCAATTTACAAAAGCCATCTCCCAACACACTTTAACAGGGAGAGAGCACCAAGTATTTTATTTTTTATTATTTCTTCACATATCTTGAGTTGAGCCGCATTTCAGATGATTTGTACCGCAGTCTAATTCATTTATGGATATGTATCATAATTCCACATGTGTATCTCAGTTCCAATTATTTGTACCGCTGTTCAAATGATTTGTACCGCAGCCAAATTCATTTATGGATATGTTCCATAATTCCACATTTGTACCTCTGAGTTCCAATTATGTGTACCACTGTTCAAATGATTTGTACCGCAGTCTAATTCATTTATGCATATGTTCCATAATACCACATTTGTACCTTACTTCCAATTATTTGTACCATTGTTTAAAGCATTTGTATCGTGGTTTAAATTATAATAACCATGGTCAAATTATTTGAACCATTATACAAATGAATTAAACTGCAGTCTAAGTTTTCGAACTGCAGTATAACTGATTTGAACTGCGGTACAAATAATTTGAATAGAGGTTCAAATATCTGAGCTTCTGTTAATTTGGCGGCTTCTGTTAAACTGGTGTTCTATCTCAAAATGGTGAACTTTGTGTACAATATTATTGGACGATAAATTAAGTTACTGGTCAGATGGAATGATGGGCATCGAGCAAAATTAACTTTAGTCCCCGGTATAAACCAGTAGTGACTTATTAAGATGGCGCACCTTGCACCGATAACATTATATTATTACCGTATATAGAAGGGGTCATCCTCTCACCAAGGATTAATCAAGTTATATAGTTTATAGACCATTGGTGCAATCCTTCACAAGTCATTGAGCAGAAATGATTGTTCATAATCTGATATAGTGACCTTGACCAAATCAATAGAGGTTATTAATTATTATTCATCCTCTTAGCGAGGAAGTGAGAACTGGCAGTGTTAATATTACAAATTTTGGTATTGTGCTGTTTGAGTATGTAAAACAGAAACATCTGGTTAATTATCTTCACAAGGGTAAAATCAGGAAAACGTTTTAAAAAGTGATCTTAACATGAATAATAATAAAATCACCAATGTTGGCAATCCAGACAAAGCAGATGATGCAGCAACAAAGTAATTTACTATGAGAAGAATAGCAAAGGTCATACGTGATTTTAATATTGATAAAATTCCAGACATTGTGAATCATTTAACAACAGGTGTTGATGATAAACTAAGTCAAATACAAACAAAAAAGTTACAAGCAAACCGTGAACAAATGATTGAAATTCAAAATGGTTTAAAAGATGAAATAGAACTTGTGGGTGATGCTTTAAAAGAGTTAGAAAAGAAAGAAGATGGATAGGAAAATAGCGATCTCTATAAAAAGTTAGGCGAACAAATACAAGTTGGTTTTGAAAGTATTAATGAGCGAATTAAGGAAATCAATAAACAAATGGTTGATAACAATGAACTAGAAACTGCTATTGCTGATGCTTCAAAACAAATGAGAACTGCTTTTGCTACTCAAATTAAAATATCAAATGAACAGATAAACACTAACGTTGCTGATATCAACAAAGAGTTTGAAGATATCAAAAAGAAAATAGTTGACAGCAAGACGCTAGATGCTGCTCTGAACAAACTGGTTGACAATATGTAACTAGAAACTGCTATTGATGATGTTTCAAAACAATTGAAAGTTGCCCAGGATGAACGAATCAAAGTTTTTGATAATGAAATCTCTTTTCTTAAAGAGCATAATCAAAAGTCCGATAGTCGTCACACAGCACTTCTTGGTATAATTGATAAGTTGAAAGTAAAAGTAGACAAAGCAAGCCGGATTCTACATTTTGAATATGCAATAGATGATGGCATAAGCATCATGTTTGATAATAGTCCAAGTAACTATGGTTATTGATCATATCCAACACAAAAAACACTTGAAAGAACCAAATGGAAACTACAGTTATGCTGATATCGATAATTATATAAAAGAAACATTGACTGTAAACGGCGATTTACCTTCTGACTCGCCTGTTCCAATAATAATTGAGTTTGATTTACCAAGTTTCAAATGTTTAGTTACAATCTATAATAATTTCATGCTTGATTTAAGAGAATCAAACTTTCAGCCTTAATCGGCTTTGATAAAGATGCAGTTATTAGAGAAATTAAATTTGGAACTGTAACACTAAACATTACAAATTATATCGATACTTTATATATTCACTGTGATTTGATAAGTAATTCTATTGTTGATGGATCATAAGGGGATGTTATTTATGAAATAAGTACAGCTGGTCTTACGAGGTCATATCCTTTTAAAGATGAACCGATAAGACTTGCGTACTGCGAAGTTAACAAAACAATCATCAACAATATTAATATTTACATTACCGACGTCTCTGGTAAAATAATTAATCTGAATGCAGTTCAAACATCATTTCGACTTGTTTTAAAATAATTAATGTAATATAAGTTATATGACACGTTTAAAAAGTTTACGACACTAGTACAAGTACTCAAGTTGATCGATTAACTGGAGCTGGTATATTTGAATTTTTTTCAAAGGTTGGCTCGAAGATATTTAGTGAGTCTGTGAAAACAGTAGGTAAAACGGCATTAGAAACTGCTGGAAAACAAATCATAGAGAGTGGTTCTAAGAAATTAAGTAGGTAAAATGGCTGCTGATAAATTAGTTTCAGTAATAAAACCTGCTTTCCCTGTCCGATATTTGTATCTTTCTCTAAACCAAATGGTGAAATATTTGTAAAAGAACTTACACGGGGTACAGAAGAAGATGTAGCTAAAGTTATAGCTGATAATATAACTGAAGAAGATGTAAATACAAGAATTAATAGATTACTTTCCGGAAGCGGAATCAAAAGTACAAATGTCCATAAAAGAATTAAAAGATTAATAAATAAAAAATAATCTAATTAATAGTATATATAGACGTTTCGAAGTGAAAAATATAATACCCGATATGAATATGTACCTATTAAATTAGATACCCCTATAGTTATACCTGGAAATGCTACTAGACAAATGAAAATGGGTTACAATACATGATAGAAGTTCTCACATTGATTGGTATAACGCATATTTTGAAATCAGTTTTCGAGTAAACAAGCTTGCTGATGGAGCCGCTTTCGTAGGCACTGACAGAATAGCTTTACGTAATGATGCTGCTTCATTAATCAATCAAATTTAAGTAAAGCAAAACGGAAAATAGTTTACGCTGGAAATAATCTTCATAGACTTGTTAACGTCAAAAGTTTGCGTGGAATATCTGACGATTATGCAAAAACAACAGGAACAAATGAATACTTTTATTTAGACATTAATGACAAATCAGAAACCCGAGTTGACACAGACGAACATAAAGCAGATTACAATTCGGGATTTGCAGTTCGTCATTTTTTAATTATTGATAATAAAATAGTTAACTCTATAATTCCATTAGACAAATATTCCTTCTTTAAAGGCTTGGAAACTAATATGCTTCCTCCTAGTCAGATTCAAAATAGCTTGCAACTGACGGCTGATGATGTGCTAATTTTCAAATCAAGTGGCGATGATGGCCTAGTAGTTATTAATAAATTACTTTTGAGGGTACCTAAAATTATATTTAAATCTGATGGTTTAAGTTATGTAATGGCAAATCACATGACATCAACAAGATGGACTTACCTTCGTGAAATGATACAAGAAAGCGGAAGTTGTGAAGCAACTGAATCCGAATTTAGAATAACGGCTGGTGTTAAAAATCCCAAACATGTTTTTGTGTATTTGCAAAGGGCCGACAAGAGTTCTTCTCAAACACAAAATCCTCATCTTTTAGATACATGTAAACTAAATGCTGCTAAAACTAATTGCTTTTTACAATCAGCTAGATTGGAAGTTGGAAACTGAATTTATTATCCAGAAACTGAATACAGTTATGATAATATTATTAGAATATTTAGAGATGTTATTAATTATTATTACAAACAAAATGATAAAAACACTGGAACTTTACTGAACGCAGGTAATTTTGAAAGCTTTTTTGGTATGCTAAAGTGATGAAGTAAGCATTGATCCAAAACAACTAAGTTTGAGATACAAAATAAATATACCTCCTACTGCTCGATATAAAGCGTATGCTCTGGTTCTCTATGAAGAAGATGTTTTTATTGATACTATCGGAAATGAATTAGTTGTAGTCTAAGCTAAAGCTTATCCCCCAGCCTATCGGCTGTAGTTTAATCTAATTTATAATATATACGACTTACAGAAATCATTCAGTAAATTTAACAGATGGTCAGAAACAGAGTTTAGCGAGGGCTTATAAAAAACAGGAGTGAATTAACACTCACGTTAAACAATAACCAACTAACTGGGGATTTTCCTTTGTTGTTAGCAACAACTCAAATTAAAAACATTGGTAAAGCTATAAACAGTGAACGTGGATTAGACATAAACATATCAAAAACACAGATGAAAGTTCAGTTTCAAAATGGAGGCTTTTTGGGAGCATTGGCTGGTTTGTCAACTAAAACAATATAACCATCAGTTGCTAGACTCGCTCCAAAAGTATTAGCACCACTAGCAACAGAAGCACTTAGTGGTCTGGAAGTACTGGAATCGACAAACTATTTGGAAAAGGAATGGTAACCATACCTAGAGAAAAAAAACAGCACTTCTTGAATCGAATGCATTAACACTACCACAAATAAAAAAGATAATAAAGTCAAAAGGTTGTTGCCCTATTAATCTGACAAGGTAACAACAACACGACGAGGATTTCTTGGACTTCTTGCATCATTAGAAATTCCTTTAATTGGATCTCTTATTATTGGCTTGACGGGAGAAGGTTTGCAAGAAGGCAGAAAGGGAAAAGGACTAAGAGTTGATCGTGGAAATGGTTTACAAGTAGACACGCAAATTAGGCAATATAGAAGTATCACCTTCGCAAAAAAAAAAACAAAAAAAAAACGAACCTATCTCTAACTTAGACATAATAAAATAGGTCAAGCAGTTAGGTATACAGAAATTCAATGGAGTGTACATGGTGTATAGCAAAAACAAATTACCGATAAAACAAAATAAACAAACATCTGGTATTATTAATCTTGATGATCATACTGGACCTGGTATACACTGGACTTGTTATTATGATAATTATTACTTCGATCCGCTTGGTCTAAGCCCACCAAAAAAAGCTTTAACATACATACCTAATATAAAATACAACAATATTCAGTATCAAGATAAAACAAGTATATTATGTGGGTATTTCTGTCTATTCTTCCTTAAAAATTTGCAAGATGGGCATTAGAGTTATGATATTCTTTATAAAATATTAAAACCGTATAAGCCAATAGAAAATGAAAACACCATACAATCATACTTTACAAACGGAGTTTAGTCTAATCTGATTTATATATGAGTTAATGCATTCAAGAAAAGATGACTGAACATTTTAATCCTCAGTATATTCTAGCAAAAAATGCCAGAAAAATGTTAAAAGCAACATGCGCTTCTTGTGGTATTACTAAAACACAATTTGTTAAAAGTACAACAGGCGGTAATATTGATATTCATTAAACTTTACTCCCTCTGTTACCTAAAAAGGGGTTGACAATTCCTGGTTAAAAATATTGTGGTCCTGGTAACCCGCTTGATAGCGAAAAACCGGTAAATGAATTAGATGCTGTTTGCAAAGATCACGATTATTGTTATGAAGAAAATCCCAGTAACAAATCAATGTGTGATAAAAACATGCTGGCCGGTTTAAAAACGAGTAAGTCTAAATCACTTAGAGAAAAAATCGCTAAGAATTTGATTGTTAAGCCGGTTATTACTATTAAATACAAACTTGGTCTTGGGGTATCAAACAACAAGAAAATGCATTGAGATGGACTGATAAGTTAGCTGATGAACTTCATAAGCCTATATTTAGAAAGTTTACTCAACGCCGTGTAATTGTTAATGAAATTGATAACATTTGGTCGGCTGATTTAGTTGATATGCAATCGTTTTCAAAGTATAATAAATGTTTAAAATGCCTGCTTACTGTTATTGATGTATTTAGTAAATGCCTGTTCAAAATAAAACTGGTTTAGAAATTACCAAAGGGTTTCAAAAATTATAAGTACAGGGAGACAATGTAAATTACTGTGGGTTGATCAGGGTGTAGCATTTTATAATAAAACGTTTAAGCAATTTCTTGACATCAATTCTATTGAAATGTATCATACGTTCAATTTTGTAAAAGCTGTAGTAATCGAACGATTTAACTGGACATTAAAAGAAAAAATGTGGAAATATTTGACAGCAAACAATACAAATAAATATTTAGACGTGTTACAAGAAATGGTTGACAAGTATAATAACACAAAACATCGGAGTATTAAAATGACACCAACTAAAGCAAGTGATGAAAGAACAAAGGAATGGTGTATTTCAACTTGTATGGAAAAAAGAGAAGTAATCAAATTAAGCCAAAGTTTAAAATAGGGGATAATGTTAGAATCAGCAAATATAAAAGAACGTTTGAGAAAGGTTATACTCCAAATTGGAGTGAAGAAATATTTGATGTTGATGAAATTCAAAACACAAATCCTGTAACATACAAATTAAAAGATTTAAACAACCAAAACATCGAAGGAAGCTTTTACGAATTGGAAATGTTAAAAGCTAATCAAAAAATATTCAGGATTGAAAAAGTAATACGACGTGATTACAAAAAGAAACAAGCATTGGTTAAATGGAAGGGTTACAATGAAGATTTCAATAGTTGGGTTCCATTTAAAGACATTCAAGACATTAAATAAGAACTTAAAAATGAATTATGTATAGTATTATTATACATGAAACAAGAAAGATTAAAAAAGGTTTGCAAGAAACTTAACAATTTAAAAGATAAATACAGAAGAGAATTGATAAAAGGCAGCAACTCCAAGTAGAATATGAGATACATGTAGTTCGTGATGATTTTATGGACACCAAAAAAAGCCAAGCAAACAAGCGAAAAAGATTGCTGGCTGAAATGGATAAGTATCAACAAGAGCTGGATAAAAACAGGGAAGAGCTTCTTGAACTAAAATACAAAATAGCAAAGTGTAGGAAAATAAAATACTCCATGACAGAATATGCTATGTACAGCGATGATGAAGACAACTTTCCGGTTCCGTCTGACTTTGCTTGATAATGTTTTTAGTTGAATTGTATGGACAAAATATTATGTTATCAGACATAAATTTAATGGATGAGTAGTATAGTTACTGGAGGTTTCCCCGCTCTTGGAAATTGTGCTGGTACCCCAAGTATCTATACTACTCACACTTATTTCAGGTTAAAATACTTATTATATGTGGGTAAAGTGATACACCTTGTTATAAATAGTGGCCATTTTGAATTTCAAGATGGCCACAATTTGAATATTTTTATCAAAAAAGCGTACACAAACCATACGTTGAGTATGTTTCGAAAAGCTGTTTAGGTCGGATGGTGCTGTCCCACCTACTTGCATGTAGAAACATGAGGGAAATGTAAAATATACTTCTTTTTTTTATTATGCAACAAATTATGAATACATTGCACAACAGTATGATTTAACCTTCATAAGTAATCTTTAGAAGTTGAATTTTAATTTTTTAGCAAGATTTTTTGGTTTGTTTACCTTGTCAACCAATCAAAATTAAGAGATTCTATGTTATAGCTCCAAATTTACCCTGGAACCTTTGCACTGCCCGCTGATTGGTTGGTAATTGGTGTAGTCTGACCATCAATGAAGACCGTATCTAAAATATCTAGACTGAGCATTAGGAAAGCAATCTCTTGGTGAGGTCCGAGTATTAACTTTCATATCGTATCCAACCCTTTCTCCAAGAAGCGAAAACGGGGTTGGCTGGCGTATGAAATAAAACCTTAATTTCGACTTAAAAGGTTTGCAATTGTAAAATTAAAACATGTAATAGGTAATTTTAAACAGACTATTGTATTTTTCAGTAAAACATGTTTTAAACGTGTTTTAGAGTCGAAATATCTGTTATAAAATCCTGCTAATATAAGCTTCCCCATCGCTTATGGAATTAAGGCGGGACCATGTAACGGAACTCACGATTTCACAGAGCCATATGCCTTTCTTATTTGTTTTTTAATGTAACATACAATTAGTATGTATGTTCCGTCCTGTATGACCCTAAATGATACATGTCATTAAAGATTATATGTATTATAAACCCACAGTACCTTTAAACATTTATAGAAGGCAGCCTTAATTGCAATATAGTCAAGTTATGCGAAAATAGAGTACCTGTATAAAGGGACAAACGTCAATCTTGAAATGTTTATCAAACATTAAAATAGAGTTATAATTTTATAAATAACTTACCTGTTAAATCGTATATCGCGTTTTTGCTATCTTGGGTTGAGTGCAATGAAATAAATAGAGCCTAAAGAAGATTAGATGATGTCTTTCATGCAACTCTATACTATTCAGTTCAGATTCGTGTAATCCGATAGATGCACTGAGTGAAACTATACTGAACCAAAAAGGTTTAGCACGACTTTTTAGGGGCATAGATTAAACATATCAACATTGATATACTTGTTTGAAGATGATTTTCAAACAATTTTATTATTTTGTAAACGAAGTAACAGAATTATCTCCCATATATTAAACACAATTATTTCATTATACGAACGTATTGCTTTGAACAAATTTAATGTTTGGTATTGACAAGAATTGCCCATTTTGTCATTGTTTTTAAAACCCCGCTGAAATATGTTCACAAACGATTGTTATTCTCAAACAAAAACATTATATATTTGGTAATTTTAACATACCTCCCTTTTCACTGAAATGAAAATGATTTTCGATAACTATAAAAGTATGTTCCCATCATATTTGCTTCATTTTAGCACTGAATTTGTTTAAAAATTATTTTGTAGCATTATTATTGGCCATATCTTTGTCACTTTATCATTGACCCAGAACATACAAGGCTTTGTATCTCGTCTATGGAAATGACATGCATTTTATGTGCTAAATTTATTTTGCTCAGTATATTATCCCCATATAGTATGTGGAAGTATTACGTTACTGCTGTTATTTGCTGTCACCAGTCAATCGTAGTAACACACAATTGTGTTCTGAAAAGTCGAATTGTAATACTGAAAATAAACCACCACGTCAAGATGAAATGAGAAAATTAATGGATAACGCATCTTATATATCATCATAAATTGATAATATGATTATTATCTTTTGCAACATAGAGGATCTTATGTAACGACCTTATTTTGTGTCTAGACATATTAAGGATGAACAGTCTTTAAATTTCATAAAGTTTCAAATATAGTGTGTATACATTCCGGACAGAATGTTTGTTCAGTAGACAGAGCCCTAGAAATCCACCCTGGCTAATCCTCTTATAGACTCTTATCTCGGGGTCGCAATTTAAATCGGTCGTTAATAAGTTGTGGCAATCCGAAATGGCAGTGGTTAACCAAGACAAGTCAACACTCACAGACCACCAAAACTATGAGTATGTTGTCAAATCATCATTGTTGTGGACATACGTTTCCTTTTCCACTTGGGGCGTCCGTGGCCGAGTGGTTAACGTCTCTGACTTGAAATCACTTGCCCCTCACCACTGTAGGTTCGATCCCTTAGGGGCCTAGGAATCTTTATGTGAGGAAGCTATCCAGCTAGCTTGCGGAACGTCGGTGGTTCTACCCAGGTGCCCGTCCGTGCACGAAAATTTCCCGGAGGGGCACCTGGGGTCTTTCTCCACCAATGGAAGCTGGAAAGTCGCCATATGACCTTAGCTGTTGGTGCGACTATAAAATCCAATTCAATCAATCAATCCTTTTCCACTCAAGTCCTAGACGAATACCTTTAAATCTGGCAAAAGCTAAATTGGCCAAGCTTTATATTAATTTGTGAAATTTAGAGTCATTTATTCCCGATAATTCCCAATGCCTTTCTGAGATATTGTCAAAATTATCTCCCTTTGTCTAGAAGTCAAGTGAGATTTGGAAACGTTGTGTAGTATCCTAGAGCCCATTAGCAATCTCCACTTCTGATTACGATGATGTAACATTTGCGTAAATCCTAAATAAAACCTGTATTATTTACCAAGTGTCAGTATTCAAGTTCCATCTTATAAATGCCGGACACTCGTTAACCTTATTACAATAATAAACTCATTTAGATACAATTTCAGTATGACGGAATTGTACGGCTGCTGTATGTACTCAAACATCAGTGGGATTATTTACCAAGTGTCGTTATTAAAGTTTTATTTTATAAATGCCGGACACTCAAACCCAGTATGGACATTTCGCATAGGGCGGTTCCAAACATACACCGCTAAACCGTCGAATGTGCAACAGTTGAACAATGTAGTTTGGAGTCCGACTTTTAAATTACACCAAGGCATGTGGGCTACCTCGAAGGGTATAGAAGAATATTTTCAATATTAATTGGAAATAGAACTAACTAGAGTTCATGTCAAATTTATCAAACTCTGAAATATCTTCGAAACAACCCAGCAGGTGAATCATAGGAAAATTAAAGAACAAACACATGAATATATGACATATTATTTATATTTACTTATAACCCTGATGCATTAATTATTTCTTTCAGCAGATGTTCTGACATTATAAAATAATTCAGTCTCAAATATAACCTATTCAATCATTCATATTAAACTCTAGGGGGAAAGAAAACAAAACTGATTACACCCAGTAACAAGGACGTTTAGCACTGCATGTTAGGGATTTTTCCAGTCTTACACAACTATTATAATGTACCTAAATATTTACCCAAACCTGACCACGTGCTCTCAATTTCCAATCGCATTTTTCTAAGTAATGTTACAATTCGAAATCTCAAATTGTAAACTAAATGAAGATAGTTCCTCCAGTTTATGCAAGCGTTTTATTTATTCGTTCTGTTGAACAAATGATTAAACTCTCGACATGGTTTAACACCACGTGTGAAAAAATGGCGGATTAGAAATATCTGCAATCCGAAACATTTCCAAGAAATTATTTGTCCTTATTCAGGTTTGCGTAAAT